>JAAHCF010000185.1:0-55257 GCA_038367545.1 Beauveria asiatica | reverse complement strand
GGGAGCGAGATGCAGCGAGGGTGGGTTTGCTGGTCGCGAGTGTGCGTGTGGATGCGGGCTAATATTTTTGTGCCTTTGGGAAGCGCGTACGGTTACCATGCATGGTGGCTTGTCCCGGGAAATTGGGGAAAGCAAAGATGGCGGGTGCGACAAGGACGACGAGAAGATTTCACAATGGCAAGCCGGCAGTCATGGACACGGCGGAAGATGCGGTTGACGAGAGAAGGTTGGCAAAGTCGAGGCTGCGGCGGGCGCGATAGCTTGGGCAAGGAAACGAGCGCGAGAGGGCCGGCCGCCCTTTGCCACTGGCTGGAAGCGGGGAAGGGAGATGCTGGACAGGAGATTGGAGGAGCGTAGAATATGATGTCGATAATGAAGCTCAAGACGGGATAAAAAGGTGTGGCGAGGACCTAGGTGGTGGCGATGCAAGACGGGCGAGCGACTACAGGTAGGTAATGTTGTAGTTTCTCTTGGGGCTTGGGAGACCAATAAGGGAGTACCATAGACTGGCCTCATTAGTTAATAAGGTAAGGTACCTAACTTGTTATAAATATGGGATGGGAAGCATGGGAGGGGCAGATGTCTGGCCTACAGGCTACAGCATCCCACAAAGGCAAGGTACACTCCCCACTGTACATACTGTAGTTACTACCTACATAGAAGGTGGTGCACTTTAGCGGCCTTTTCAACACTGTCTGAAGGCTACAGCACATGCCCGGGATTTCGAGATGATTTCCCAGTAATATTCCAAATGGCATTTTACAATTGGAAAGGGAAAGAAAGAAGATGGAAATATTTGATTCCATACCTTGGTCGCCTGTTGTGCCCCAACTCACGACCAGTGCAAAGCCCACAACACATGCAGTCATGCCACAGGCTGATTGGATCTCAAAGAGTCAACACTTATCATGAGCTGCATATTCCCAGGCCCGATTATGCCCATATATCTACTGGTACTCTAGGTAGCCGCAAGGCTCCGGTTATTAGGTTACGCACATATCACTTTTCTCGCCTTTGATTTGCCAGCCTTGGCGTTTGACCCTTGTTTCAATATACAAGTAGATATACACTGCTTGGCCATGCACCACAATTTCATCACTAGCCACGCACCACGACAAAATTTACAAAGTCCAACCTTGGTGGAGATACGTTGGGACATGACTTGTTCCGCGGTAGATGAGCCGTTGGGAGACTGAACGAGATTCTGTTGGACGAGCCCAGCAGGACAAGAATGAGCAGGGAAGAGATGAATAGTACGCTAGTCGGAGAGTATTCGGAAGCCCTAAACACAGAGAAGCAATAAATCTTTTGATCCATTTCAATGACACACCAACGTAGTTAGGGTGACGAGGTTGGTATAAGAAAGTACGGGGGACACGACGGCGACATTTGCCATAGACCATTCTGCTTTTCTCGTTATCTAGTTATTTACAGGACAGACGCGTCGCGGGGCTAGCCTCTTTATCAGGTAGATGCATTTTTCGCGTCGCGTGTGGTGTCACTGAAAGTGGCGTATTTGAGTTGAACTAATAACTAGTTATTTAGAAGGATATGACAAATGTGAGAGGTGCGCTAATAGTAAGAGCGGACAAACGAGGCAGTACGGAACCCTTCACGGCCTACCTACCTACCCTACGGTGCATTTTTAGTTTCAACTCTTGGTAGTCAAGGTCGGTGCGGGTCGATCCGCAACGAGGTAGTATCGATCTTGAGAGTATAGCAAGATGGTGTAGATGTGTGCAACACGTGCAAGGGCTCAGCAGACTTGCAGCTGAGCCTGGGACATGTGCGTGCTGCGTGCTCACCATCAGCTGGTGTTGCGCCACAAAGGTGACGACAAGTACAAGAGCAAAAACGAGCCGGACCGGGATGATACACGGTAATAAATGTACATCAGTGGCATCGGTCAAGTCACAATTTAGCGCCAACTAATAACTATGCAAGCCATGCCAAAAGTCCCTTTCTGTTGTCGTGCCAGTAATAGTAAGCGCAGATGGGAAAATTGTAAAATTGTACCTGGCTGGAAGGCTGGGCCGGAAGACGAGTCAGTCGGGCAGTGCGGCCGGACCGAACAGTCTTACAAAGAGGAGGTGCGCCACTCAACGCGGTCGGGTGGGCTTTTGGAGCACGTGTTGGCCGCATGATGAGCAACATTTTTTTCTTTTTCCAAACTCTTCTTCAGATGTGTGTCTGAAAGTTTCACAAATGTGCATCACGGTCACACGGTGTCGATGGTCTTGTGGACGCAGAGGGTGTTATCGAATGCCAGGGGTGCCCGCCCCCCTGGTCACCACCGGGAAAAATAAAAGAAGCGCTACTCTTGGTGTTGGTTGACAAGCAGGCTCAAGGGGCATTGAATGGCGCTACCATGGTCCAGAATGGTCAACTGAACTCCGAAGGCGGACCTGATGATGGGCTGGGCAAGGCATACACCAAATAAAAACCTACGAACTCGAGGTATTTACGTGCAGCTATCTACATGCCAGCTTGGCTAGTCCGTATTAGTCGTCGGCTCTGTGAAGCGAGGTTGTGGAACGAGCCTCTTGAGGCTTGGCGACGGAGGAAGAGGCTAGGTGGCACGCGGCATGTGCATGGTAAAAAGGTAGCAAACAATGCGTAGGTATTCAACAGGTACGCTACCTATTTATTGCTGAGTCCCCAGATGATGGTTGCGCCGAGGCTAGTGGGGGTTTTTGGTGACGGATGTACTCCGTAGTGAGCAGTACGACGAGTAATCGTGGGGCAGCCGGAAAAAGAAGTATCTGTTCCGTTGGCTTCGAATACGCCAGGAGAAAGAAGAAAAGCAGAGAAATCGCAGAAACAAAAAGAGTTGAAAATTAAATAAATGACTTGTGATAAGATGGTGACAAGATCAACACCAGAAATCACCCGCTCGACGTGTGCATAGTCACATTCTAGAAGCCCATGCATGTGCCCCATGGAATAGCGCGATAGATCATACCTAGAATACGGTAATCCGTAGTGTGGCGAATCCGCTGACCAGCAGGGGGATGCGCCATATTATTGTACAGGTAATCCGTACAGATTAGTTTCGCGGTTATTCGGGTGCTGGAGATGGGGCGAGTGCAGCCAAAGAGCCAAAGAGGCACGAGGGGCTTGGTTGTTTGTTTTGAGCCAAAGCGTATCAGCAGGTAATCACTAATAAATTTACTTCATAGGTACTCCGTATTGAAGGCGACTTTGATAATGATTTATAAGTTGCTCTTCTGTACCCGGTTGTTTTCCGCCAACTACTGCCCCGCACTTTTAGGTGGGCTGTAGCTCCACAGTTGCCGGCACCCCAAACATTGAACATTTTGGCAGCAGACCAGTCCAGCCAAGCCAGTGACCACTGAGACCAGCCCGGCTGCCCGGCCCAGCCAAGCCAACCAGCCAATTCAGGGTCCTTTTCACTTGGGCCCACCTTTTCTCCACCTAGTTGGCTTACTTACTGCTTGCAGGCCGCTCACTCTGTATTAAGGTACTACTTTTGCTACTGTACTGTACCAGCCAGCCTTGTCAACCTACCCAAGTCGCCTGCCACTGTTTGCTTGAACCTAACGGTCAAGCCCCCAAATGCCCATTTTCCCCTCATGCTCTCTCCATCCCTCCCTCAACTTCTTCTCTTCTCAATCCCTCTTATTCATTCAAGTTTCTATCTATTTCTTTCCCACGAATCTGTCCTTCTCCAAGAAATGGTCTGAACAAGTCTCGTCCTTGCCAGATTCCTGTCCGGGCTTTCCGGCACCCGCTCAGCATCCCACCCGCCACCGTCCGACCAACCGCACCACTTACAACGCCGCCATTATTTTCCACCGCCGGCCTCGAACTTGAGAGCTCTGCGAGCCTCCTGCGAGACCGTGTATTCCCCAAACCCTTCGAATCCAATAAGAAGAACCAATACATTCGATTTAGAACAAACCCACCAAATACAACTTCTCCGGCGCCGTAACCGCCCCTCACCATCGAGACATGGCCGAGATGCAAGAGACTCCTGGCGGTGAGCCGTTCCCCCCTCTTGCCGACGTCGCCGCCGCCGCTCCCGAAGCTCCCTCTCCCAAGATCAAGGGCCGTCAGAGACTGCTGCGAGGGATCCAGCGCATCTCCTCGTCGCCCTCCCTCACCAACCTCCGCCGCGGCCGGTCCGCCAGCAGCCCGTATCATGGTGGGAGCCGCACCTCGCTCTCCTGCGTCAGTCTCGCCGGTGTTCCTCCCCAGACACCCCTCCGTTACGGAACCCCCCAGCCCTCGCCCCTCGTCCGATCCGACACCCCAGATTCCGAGTTTCCCTTTCACGACTGCGTCGAGCAGCAGCCTGGCGTCAGGACCGTCCGCGTCATTCCCACCTCGAGGCCCTCGACCGCTCTGCTGCCCGCCGACTTGCGCGCCCAACCCAAAATTGTTTCGAAGCCACCATTCCCATTCTGGGACAATATGCCCCAAGAAATACGCATCGCCATCTTCGCTCATCTCGAGCCCAGGGAGCTGGTCCGCGTCTCCTGCGTCAGCAAGACTTTTTACAAGTTTTGCTTTGACGGCCAGCTTTGGACCTCGTTCAATGCCTCGGAATTCTATCAAAATATTCCTGCCGATTCATTGGCTAGGATTATTGTTGCTGCCGGGCCATTCATCAAGGACCTTAATCTGCGCGGCTGCGTTCAGGTTGAGCACTACCGACGCACCGAAGCCATTGTCAAGGCCTGTAAGAACCTCATCAACGCTACTCTCGAAGGTTGCCGCCACTTCCAAAAGACAACCCTGCACAGCCTTCTCGAGAGCAACGAAAACCTGGTTCATCTCAACCTTACCGGTCTCTATGCCGTATCCAATCGGGCGTGCCAAATCGTGGCCGACTCGTGCCCCCAGTTGGAGAGCTTCAACGTGTCTTGGTGCCAAAAGGTCGATGCAAAGGGCATCAAACTGGTAGTCGACTCGTGCAAGCGTCTCAAAGACTTGCGCGCAGGTGAGGTCAAAGGCTTTGACAATCTGGAGACGGCCGAAAGCTTCTTTAGGACCAACAACCTTGAGCGTCTAGTACTGAGCGGCTGTGCGGACCTCAGCGACGAGGCCCTTCGAATCATGATGCACGGTGTAGATCCCGAGATTGACATCCTCACCAATCGCCCCATTGTTCCGCCGCGAAATCTCCGCCATCTAGATGTCAGTCGCTGCGCGCACCTCACCTCGGCAGGAGTCAGGGCCATTGGCTATGTCACACCTCAGCTTCAAGGCTTGCAGCTGTCGGGTTGCAAGACTTTGACAGACGCGGCTCTGGAGCCCATCCTCGCCTCCACACCTCGTCTTACCCATCTTGAGCTTGAGGATCTCGGCCAACTCACCAATTCCCTCCTTTCCGAACATCTCGTCAAGGCACCATGCGCTGCCTCGCTCGAGCACCTATCCCTGAGCAACTGCGAAGATATTGGCGACACGGGCGTCTTGCCCGTCATGCAGACGTGCACCAAGCTCCGCAGTTGCGACCTCGACAACACTCGCATCAGCGATCTCGTCCTCGCCGAGGCCGCCGCCGCCGTCGCCAAGCGCTCCACGCGCTCCACGCGGCCCAACCCTCCCAACGTTACGCTGTCCCTCGTCGTCTACGATTGCCACCATGTGACATGGGCCGGCGTGCGCGAGGTGCTTTTCCGCAACGCCCAAATGAAGGCCAAATCAGTCGGCGTCACCTACCCGAGCGAGATGATATCCCTCAAGTGCTTCTACGGCTTTCAGATGACCGTTGACGAGCACCAGAAGCGCGTTTTGCGCGGCGACTTTCTCGCCGCCAGCCGCCTCGAGCGCAAGTGGGCAGACCACATGCAGGCTAACGAGGAGGCCGGCGCAGTCGGTGCGGGACACCGAAGGCGCAGACGGCGCGCGCGCGAGACGCACGCGCTGCATCTTGACGAAGAAGATGGCGTGATCGGCCGACGACGAGCCCGAACCATGGGATCCTGCAGCGTCATGTAATGCTCCTCTTTTGGCCCTCTTGCCTCTTTTCCCTTCTGTTTCACACATACATGGCATTAGTTTACACCAGCGCATTTTCTTTCCTTTTGGAATAGTTTGAGCAACACGACATGGCTATCATTGGACATTTTTCTCTTGGATTTCTTTTCCTCCCTGTTTCTCTCCTATGAATGGCGTATCGGTACACGACGACGGTGGGACACAGAACGCTCCTTTACATGCCATTTTTTCCTTCTGCTTTTGAGTCATTCTCTCTCTTTCTCTTTCTTTTCAAGATTGTTGGTGTGGGAGGTTCTTTCATGGGTTTAGTTGGTAGAAAATGGATGGATGGGTGGATGCTAGGCGGCGTTTTCCTGTACTTCCCCCCCTCTCTCTTTTATATATAGATTCTTGCGTGCATTGACGCGCGCCACTGCATTCAGTTATTTTCCCCTCGTGAAGGGAGCTGTGAGCGTGAATATTTATTCTCGAATGCATTTATTTTTTCAACGTTGTTGGCTTCTTGATATGTTGTAAGCTGAGAGTAGTAGTTGGAAGTTGTAACGGTGCAGATGCCGTTCGCTATTCCAACAACCAAACCTATTTTTTGCCTGCATTGCGGCGTTGAGAAACATTTTCATTTTGATAGAGTACATGAACTACCTTTTCTACCATTTTTCATACGAAATGCTCAGTTGCCCGTATCCCTTTTCATCAATGGCCACTCAAATGCCTGTCGACCCCGTTTCTTGCTGGCAGCAGCTTGTGGGGCCATTGACGTACCACACACCTCGGCTTGGTCTTCCTCGGGATCTATATCATCTCATCATTATTCACCACCGAAGCGTTACTAAGGCGCCTTCTTGTCCAGTCAAAGAACGATCAACACACCAGACAAGATTCGGTCCCTGGTACAAAGAGAGTCTCTTCACAACACCAACAATGTCGCTGGAAAAGATTTACATTGTCCGTCACGGAGTGAGTTTGCCCCTCAATCGCCTTGCCCTCACATACAAGACTCACACAGGCCTACCACCCAAGTTTCGCACGACGTGGACCGTCGACAACAAGGGCAACTACCAGTCGCACATCCCCTCGCCTACGGGCATTCCCGCCGACCCACCGTTAACCTCGCACGGCATCGAGCAGGCCGCCGAGCTCGCGGCGCACCTCGCGACGCTGACACCCGCCGTCGAGGCCGTCTACTCGAGCCCCTACTACCGCTGCCTGCAGACAATCGATCCCTTTGTTAAGCGGCAGGCGGCCGCGGCAGCCGCCGGCACTCTGCCCGCGCGGGCCGCCGACACGGTGCGCGTGCGCGGCGAGCACGGCGTGTGCGAGTGGTTCGGCGCCGCGCCGTTTGCGCACCCGCAGCCGGCCGACGCTGCCGAGCTCAGCGGCCTATTCCCGGCGTATGACACCGAGTATGTGTCCCCGGTGCGGCCGCGCGAGCGGGGGGAGACGTACGCGCAGCTGGTGGCGCGGGTGCGCGCGGCCATGAGCGCGCTGATCCGGCGGTGCGACAAGGAAGGGCGGCGGAGCGTCGTCGTCTGCTCGCACGCGGCGGTCATCATTGTGCTGGGGAGGGTGCTGACCGGCCAATACCCCGACGAGATGGATCATGAAGACTTCAAGGCATTCACCTGCGGACTGAGCGTGTATGCGCGGGGAGGAGGCGACAAGGAAAGCTCCGACGGCGAGCCGGATACTGGTGAGTCTGGAAGATTTTTCTCTATCCTTGTCTTTTTTCCTTTACCCAGCGGCGAATTTGCAAGTCTAAAAGACTGCTGAGAGACTCGAGGCAATGTGATGAGGACCGTGCTAACCGCCGAGACATAGTGGGCAATTGGATATGCGAAAAGAATAGTGATTGCAGCTTTCTGAGTGGGGGTGAAGAGCGCGGATGGTACGTCAACTTTTCTCTCGTTTTTTGTTCATCTCTGCGGGTGTGCAGTATTGTTTGCATGGTGCTGTTGGTGTTGTTTATGCGGGAAGACGGGATGGAGACATTCACGCGTCTACCAGTACTGTCCTCGCCGATGGAACCCGTTTCTCGCTAAATTGAAAGTGTGCCGCCACTGATATTCGCCACTCTTGTCTAGGAAGTTTGCTGGCGATGAATCATTTCCGGGCACGGGATCCATGTCGCAGGACGATGTCATCGAGCCCAAGTTGTAGGCAAAGACAGTCGAGACTCTCCGGACGCCTCACCAGATCGCCAGAGGAGCCACATGTTCGAAGGAGGCGTGCAAACTTCCGAGACAGACACAACTTTCCATTCGACTCCTCAATTGGTGCAGGCCGACTCGATCGTTGCTCACGCTGGTACAATACTCTCTAGACATTGTCTGAGATTGGCTGACACTCCCGGCTCTCGTAATAGACAGCGACGAATGTGAGCGCCTCACTTAGCCACTGAGTTGACGGAGAAAAGCCTAGCTTATATGAGGGAAGGGTCGCTCGCACCGCCGCAAAATTAGCCTGCAATGTGGCGCCAGTGTGGGATCTTGGCTAGGCCCTGCTGATCTCGCATTCAAATTTGGGACGGCAATAGCTTGATGGTAAAGAGATCCCCGCCCCCTTGCCGGAGTGAACACAATCCGGATGAGACCTGCGCAAGGGATAGAAACAGATGGTTCCTTTCGGGACGTGGGCCGTGTTTTGCTCACAAGGCAAAGTCACTTCTGGAACCAGGTTTGCCGTCGGATCAGTTCAACGAACCCGTGGCGGAGCGGGTGCAACCAGCCCGTTGATGTGGTCAAAACAAGATTTAATCTCCTCTTTGGATCTGAAAAAACTCATCCATTGTCTCTCAGTGGCCAAGACAGTGCTGGGCTAGCCCCTAGTTAGGCCGTCCATATCAACAGAAGACACGGATGATGAACCTGCGTAGCCGATGCAGCCACGCTTTCAAGGTGCAAGACTTGCTGAGAAAGCTCATCTTATGCTGAATGAGGCTCGTGTTATAAACAGTTTTAATGACACCAGGCCCCTTTGGGCACGACCCACGCAGCCGCATGGGGAAGCCGGCGCAAATAGTTGAATGGCAGCACTGCTGAATCTAGCTGAGAAGCGCTGCTGCTCCGGTGGGCAGGCGAACTAACTCGCGTCATCTTGTTTGTGGTGGCAAAAGCCATTCCATGACCTGTTTTGTGCATATGGTGGAGAGGGCGGGCTAGGTTGTGCCACTTGGTGGTACACGGTGGATGTCGGGCTCCCTTGCATCGCCAGCGAGATTGGCACGACCGGTACCTTGCATAGTTCACGCAGGACACGGGAATCTACAGAGATCTTGCTGAAGTGCGAGCATCAAAGAGGGTCTTTGTGTGTCTTGATGGCATCACTGCTGGATCAAAACAGCCGACGCGACTCAGTCGATGAGGATGCCGGGCGAATCGAGCTTGGCCACGAAGAGTCTTGGAAACTGCTCAAAGAGCACTCCGCAAATAGTTACTATCATCCTAAATCAAGCTACACAGACTTGATAATATCAGTTGTTCACTCGGAGATTATGAGTGGTCATTGGAACAAGGTTATTGCCACTGATTTAGAACATGGCAACTGGCGGTGGCATCACCGCACATGCACAGATGGATTTACACGTATCGAATCGCTACTGCGCCAATTGCGTCGATGAAATACCACAGGCCCCGAGAAGAAATTCGTGGCCTCGCAAGTGATGCTTGTGGCTGCATGAGGCCATTAGTTCGCAGCGAAGAAATCTCCGTCGGCGTACAGAAAGGAGATCCATTTAGATGCCCGCCTCTGCACGGATTAAGGTTAGCTTCGCGAGCAGCCAGAAGGGAATACCGTTCTTGCGGAAACCGCTTTCTTATTGAGCGCCGGACACGGGAACAGTTATTGACTGAGGTCTCGGCCTCTGCAGTAGCCTTGCACTATGACGAGGCAGGGCAACAAGAAAAAGAAAGGAGGATAGTTTCCACAGAGCTACTGAGTAGTCCTGTTAATTTCAGTACGAAGAAGACACAGTACCCCTCGATTTGATGCGGCTTGTGCAATGCCTATGGACACACCACGCCCCGCAAAGTGGCAGCCAGCCGCTGCAGGATGAGGTGTTGATGAAGATGAGGTTAGCCAAGCCAAGGGACAATCAGAAAAAGAAAGCGAAATAAGCAAGTAAAGAACGGCATGTGCTATCGGTACGGTATAAGTGTGAAGATCATCTTGCCTGGACGAAGATGGTGCTCGTGGTCGGCGTTTGATATGCTCGACGGCACTCAACAGCGCTGGGGAGGGAGTATTGGCGTGCATCTGAAACACGGGCACTCGGACAGGAGGCAGTGGTAAAAGAAGAAAGTTCAGTCGTTGTTGGGGTGCCGTCGACTTTGAGGAGTAAAGCGATGGGGAATTTCTTGGTATAGCAAAAGAAAAAGCTGGATTTGCAGGTGTTTGTGTGTAGGATCCGAGTGCGTAGTAAGATGCAGTCAAAATAGCCTGCCAAGTGCCAGCCGGTGAGTTCGGGCGGCAGCTGGCAGGATGGTCATAGCTCCTCGACAGGCGTCAAACGGGCCCCAGCTGGCGGAAGCGAACACCTGGAGACTAAGCCCGATATGGGCTAGCGTTTTTTATTTATTTCCTTTTTCGCCCTGCTGGCCGCCCAGCCAGAGGCCGCCTCAGGTACAACTTTTCCCCGCCTTGATGCCCTCACGGCTGTTGCAAAAGCAATGCTGGTGTTGCGCAAGCTTTACGGAGTACTGCTCCGTCATCTCACTCAAGTGGTGCATCATCAAGAGAGCCCCAGCGGGAAAAAGGAAAGCACTGGTCGGAGAAAATTGATGAAGCATTGCCAGAGCATCCGTTCCTGCCGCGAATGTCGGACGCACAACGCTCCTTTGCAGGCGGCGACGTGTTTTGCTTTCGTCACAGCCAGCAAAAGAAACAAGGTCCTGTTGAGCTGACGCAATGCATCTTGAAAGCACCGTATCTCTCTCTTCTAGCAGTACTCGATTTATCCTTTCTATTCTCGTCCGTTCTTCGCCCTCGCCTCCACCATCTCGTTAGGTGTTGCACATCCTTTTTTTGCCCCAAATGTGTGGCACATCAGACACTCAAGGAACTAGTCAGTAGTTATACCTTGGCTGCGAAGCAAAAGCAAGTCCAGACATGGACCTCGCGGGGATCTTTGGTCATACTGAGCGTGCGGCCCCGTTACACGCTAGACTGCCCTTTTTTTCCCTTTGACTCCTCGCTATAGCACTGGTGGTGCCGCGACATACCATCCCTCGCCATAGGTCCCCTCCGACGATCACTCTTGATCAGCAATAGCAGCAAGAGGAGATCTCGACGATAGCTGACCCCGCAGTTCGTTCGGTGCTCCCGCTGATATTCAATGATTGCTTTGTGCCAGTGCTCGGGCCCTTTCTGTAATATGACCTGTGTAGTACGGGGTTTTCAACGCGCCAAAGCTGCTGCAGACAGCGGATCTATTCGACGGTCAGCATGAAGGACTGAAATAATACGACAAATGATGACACCCGAGAGCGGAGCACCGACACCGATGCCACTAAAGCTTTCTCCTCATTTTACGTATAACACGGGCGTTATTATTGCCTTGGGGCCGTGACAGCTATTCTTTGCAGACGGATGGTCTGACGACTCTTTAGGAACCAGGCAACCGCACTGGGGCTCGCACCCTGCTAGCGAGCTAATTGAAAGCCAAATGTACCGATGATTTGACATGATGTTTATGATTGAAGCGCATATCCGTGGGCTGCGCAACAAAAGGTGACACATATTATACCAGACCACTCATCGGGACAGCAGAACCTTGTCAAGACTTCTGTCAGCGATTTGCATCGGGTAAGTGACCGGGATCCTATTTTCAGCACTGGAACTTTGCTCGGAGAAGGGCAATGGAACAGAGACTCGGCCAACGATACCAAGCTGTCTGGGGGAGGACCTCTGACTTGGATTCAACAGCTCAGCCAGTGTTCGCCCTGCAGCCAGTGTCCCCACCACCTCGCCGCTAGGCCGGTAGGCTCGGTGGACAGCACCCGAGGCGTGGCTGTAATTACTAATGAGTGATTGACAACAGACATTACGGTGCTGTATGACTGAGTAATTTCGGAAACACCTGAAGAGGATATTTGCAGACTTTGTGCGCGTCCAAGACCACAGATGTGGTGGTGGTGGTGGTGGTGGTGGTGATGATGATGATGATGATGATGATGACGATGATGCTGGTGGTGTGCGGTGCGCCAAGAGTCGCCAGGTCCTAACTACGAGGCAGCAGCCCACTCAAGCAGGACCGCCACTCGGCCATATCACACACCTCCTCCATCATTAGTTATGGACCTGCATCTGCACGGAAACAAAAGCAACAACGGCACAGCCAGGGAGTAGACTTGTGGTGACCTCTCCCGCACCAATCGTTGAACCCCTGCTACGGACGCCGCAGGTACCGTCAACCAGTACAGATTACGGATACCTGTCAATTCTAAAAGTCCAATGGCCCACCGTCGTCTACTGAGTGCCAGTGAGTACCAACTCTAAGCCCGCTGCGACTCCGCCTCGGCAACCATCACTGGTCCATCGGGCTCTGTGGCTCTCTTTAGCCCTGCTTGGGTTTGACCAGTTGACCAGGTTCGTTACCACAATATGGAGTACTGAGCTTGGTTGGCTTGCCTGGTCGGCTTGGTCCCGTCTTGTTCAGACTGGAGCAAGGGTGACACACAGACCCCTTGTTGTATCCAAGACACCCAATTTATCAACCTGTCCTGGTCTTTCATCAACAGTGATTCAGGTACGCCCATGTTGGCGGCACCGGCAGAAGAAACAAGCCTGCATAAGGATGAAAAATAAGAAAAAAAAAAAAGGCCATCAGATGTTGACCATCACCAGGGGTTCGTCTTGACAACCTCTATACCCCCGTACATATCCTTGGCTACAAAACACGTCGACTCCCTCTCCATCTCAGACCCAGTTTCGTGCTATCCTTTCCTCCACAACCTTATCCGTCCTTCTTTATTAAAGCCTTTGGTCTTTTTTGCTGTCAGCCCTTGAGCTCACTATCCCTCGTTAATATCTGGCAATCTACTATTCCTCCCTCTTACGCTCCTTTACCCCGTCTACACAAGCGCCACGCGGCTCGATACCCTGCCCTCGGTGAAGGCCAATATACTCGGCCCAAACAATATCAATACGCCTTTGGTGAAGCAACAGGAGAATTTGACCAGTTGTCATCAATCATGAGTTCTACGATGCTGCAGCTTCCGGAGCATAGCGGGCTCTCTGTCGGCAAGTTCCGCATGAGCCCCATTACTCACATGGACAACTCGACGCCCAGGAAGTTCTCCGAAGATGCTTATTCCTCGCCAATGTACCGATCAATCGTTCATCCCGACACACCTCCAGAGTCCGTCTCGGGAAGCCCTAGAATCAAGTTTGAGAGTATGCCGCCTTTGATTGATTGCGACTCCCGGTCCTCGACTAATAGCTCTCCAGGATCATCTTTGTCTGTCAACACAGATTGCTCACCTGTCCCCAGACTTTCGAATATTGGAACTCGTTCCTTTTCGAATATTCGTCTGCCTAGCCTCGATGAGTTTGATCAGGGCGTAGAGGCTCTTGCTAGAGCACATGGCGGCCCGGTTCCCTCTTGGACTCCTGCTACCTCTCCCCACCCCAGCGCAACCACGGCCGCTGCTTGCCGCCCAATTCATACTCAGCGTCTGCCATCAATTCAAACCTATACTTCGCCAGTGCATTCGCCCCAGGCGTGCTCCCCTGAAGAGACGTACTCTTTCTATGGCCACGGTGACTATCTGATGCACGCACTCGATGGCTACCCCAGCCCGCCTCCGGAGGGCGAGAACAGACACATTAACCAAAAGTACACGACTGAGGAGGGAGACTTTATCATATACGCTTGGCACGATAAGAAGCTGAAATGGCAACGCATCAAACAAGACTTTGCCTCGATGTTTGGAAGGACACCAGAGCGTACCGTTCAGGGCCTGCAGGCCTGGTACTACCGAATGAACCAGCGTATCCCACTATGGGATAAGGAAGGCTGGCTGATCTTCGAAAATGATGAAGATTTGGAGCCTAAGCACATCAGCATCAAGTGCCGTGAGCGCGACAGCCAAGACCGTCCTATGGAACCCCTGGGCCTGGCTCAACGATATCCTGAGCGAGCTATCAACTACAGTTGGGTGGACCCGGAAGTCAAGCGCAAATCCCGCGACTGGGGTAAGTCTCTACTAGTAGCATTTGGCAGGATTGGCAGGAGGCATACGAGACAACGGCAAATGCTAACTAACACCTTTAAACAGCTGCCAAACGCATCATGCAATGCCGCGACCGTCGGGAGCGCCGCAAAAGAAAGGAGCAGCGCCGACTGAAGCTGTAAACGGTTGCCTGCTTTGGCAACCACGACATTCCTTACGAGCTCAATGTACCAAAATTTTCGCATGTACATTATTTTTCTTTCCTTCATTTTTACAATGTCTTATTTCTAAGAGACTCTGGCTTCATTTTAACCCTCGGGTCGTCTTGAGTGGCCTGTAGGGGGTTGACCTGGTGCACAAAGTGGACCGACCCCAGAAGTTCTTCTCCCTTGCGACAACGGGGCGATCTCTCCCTCTCCAGAAGCTCTGTCTCCAAAACATGATGTATTATCACTAGCGGGGTGATTTGAATTTCTTCTTCTTGTTGACTATTTTTGGGGGGGAGGGGGGGTTGTCACTGCCTTTCCATTCGGGGAAGAAAAGCTTTCTTTTTTTTTTTTTTTTTTTTTTTTTTTTTTTTTTTTTTTTTTTGTGGTTTGTTTTTTTTTTTTTTTTTTTTTTTTTTTTTTTTTTTTTTTTTTTTTTTTTTTTGGAAGGGGATGAAACGGATGATGCGAGTAGCATCTGGACTGATTAATGTTGGATGTGTCATGTAAGCAATTTTATTATTTTAGCCTTGGCTGTTCAGCCTGTAGGAAACAAGATGGAAGGAAATCAATATGACTTATCCGAGATGTACGGATTAGATGTAATGTAATGCTATCTGCGCGAGAATTTATTTGATATAGTTTATCGAATACAGATTATGAAGAAAAGGTTCATTACTGATGAGGTTGATGTACTCGGTCATTTTCCGGTAAGGGTCCGTGGTATTCGCAGTAGTACTACGGAGTAGAGTAAATCGCCGATGCTGCCACTAATAATCCGTACAGATCAGTAAATTACTGGCATCGGGATGAAGGATGCGGCAGGATGCGGCAGGATGCAGTCAGTGGCTTATGTTCTTGCATGAAACGAGGCATTGGCTACGGCCCGAAACGGTTGCATGATGCTCAAAAGGCTTTTTAATGGTACCAGAGAGAGCGAGAGAAGCAAGAGGGAGGTGCAGGGTTTCCTTGGTAGAATTCGTTTACTTTGGTATGCTTTCTTTTTGTGTCCCGGCCTTGCTTTGTGCAACTTCAACTGTGGATTTGTGTGGAGGGCACAAAGAAAGAGAGATGGAGATGAGCAAAGAAGAGATGCAATCTATCAGTGCTCAAGAATCCTTAGATTTGCATATGCACGAAGAGACAGAGAGGCGCAGCTGCGGCAACAATCTGGCGGCGAATCACGGGCATGCGCGATGAAGGTTTTCGAGATGGTTGGAACATTGAAACAATGATGAAATCTGGGGCCACAAGTTGACTGGGATTTGACATGCAAGGTATAATTTTAGCGCTGGGCGACAAGAGATAACATCCGTGCTGAACCGGGGGGGGGGGGGGGGGGAGCAAGGAAGGTCAGGCCCGGGCCGCTGGGCACACCCCCCTCCTTCAGTTGCAGAGATGTGACGTGAGCCGGGGGGTTGGCAAAGGTACAGGAACTTTGTACGGATTAAATAGTTTTGCGTTACCCAACTGGCGCCCAGGAAAGACGACGGCAGAGTTGGAACAGCATTTGCAGGGGGTGTGAGAAAGGAGGAGGGAAGGAGGGGGGGGGGGGGGGGAGAAGAGGTGTTGGCCGCCCGACCCCAGGCAAAAGCTACTTACCGTGGGTGGATGTGTTCACTCGGCACTCGCTCGATGGACGAGCGTTTAGGGAAAGGGAATGGCAGTTGCTCTCTTCTCTCTTCTTTCATTTTCTCCGTCTTTTCTATTAAAATGAAGAAGCGACGAACCTTGCAAGTTTCTTGGTTGCAGTGCTGTATTTCCTTGCTTCAAGGAGCGAGAGAGAGCAACGAACTGGTCGACTTGGGCATCAATGACCACGGAGACGCTCATCAGCAGAATTAAATCGAAACCGAGAGTAGAGCGAGTTACCGTGCTAGGCAACTGCCTCGCCACTCGGCGGAAAATTGACGCAGTCCTGGAAACCCAACTTGACAAGGGGAGAACAGAGAAGGGGGGTGAAGGGGCTGTGACCCCTGCTTTCAAAATTCGATCAGCGGACAAGCAGGCGGTGGATAGATGGTAAGTTGATAACCAACGAAAGTCGCTCCAAGGCACATGGTCAGGTGGTAGCAAGCTTCTGCGAAGCATCTACCGTACAAAGTAGGTTTGCTTGATTTGGTCAAGCGAGGGGGCTTACTACTTACGGATACATTGAGATGGCTCCCAGATGCTAGCGCGTCTTGCGGCAGTTTACTTTTGCAACGGCTTTTTGGCTAGTGTAAAATAAGAAGAGTTAAAGCACGTCACCCATGTCGACACTAACGTACTCCGTACCAGTAACCTGTTTTCCTTTTCTAAGTCTCCTTTCGATTCATCTCTGTGAGAGACATAGTCTTCATCAAAAACAGAGTCAAGGTCTTGGACGAGACGATAGGCTGAAGAAGAGAACCCACCCCATATTGACGAACCGCGCTGCATCAGTGGAAATCTGCAAGGGCTAGCTTCTTTTGCTTGTTGTCTCGCTCCTCCTCCTTCTCCTCTCGGGGGACTGGACCCGGAAGCCTGGGCTGTGTGGCTGCGGGATGTATCTGCACGACTCACAGGCAATATAAAATTGATACGAGCGGCCAATCATTGGTTCACCGAGTACGGAGTTGGGTGGGCGTCTTTCCTTCTTTTTCTTTTGCCCCAGTCATATCCATCATCAATGAGACAAAAAAAAAAGGACTTGTATCATATGTCCGTGCGGATGGCGTTTTTTTGCTTCTTGTCGCGGACAAGGGTTGAAAGGGTAATCTGGTCTTCTGCAGCGATGAGCGGGGAGGGCGCCACACCAGGAGAGAAAAAAAAAAGCCACGCGAAAACGCCATCACCTATGATGGGGTAATGAGAGCGAAAAGAAGAAAAAGAGGGCTGAGGATGAAGTTAAGTGAAGAAGAGACATGTCTCACGCGTCAAGGATCACCATTGGCTGCTGAAGATGTGCAGGGTGAACCAAAAGTCTACGGCAGCTGAGACGTGAAGACGATCGTGTATTAGCCATGACGACTGTGTTTCGTAGCTCGGTACGGATTAGATGTGCGAAGAAGATAAAAATAAAAATAAAACACTGTAGTGTTGATCCCAGAGAAAGAGACAACGTCGCGGGCACGTCCGGGAGGCGGATCTCGACAGGGGTTGGTGGTTGTTGTCAGGGGAGGACGAAAAGACAGATGGTGGAAATTGAAAAGGTATTTATTATATTAGTAAGAAGATGGAGGGCAAACGAAAGTGCTGTCCAATTGTTAGTAAGCCAGGGGGGGAGGGAGAAGGGGGTTCAGTTCAGGATGGGTTGACAAACGTAGCATTCTCAGGGAGACGAAAATTAGTTGGGTGTGACCATGTCTTGATACAAGACCGTCAAGACGATCTTGTGTGAATTTGGCAATTTGCCCATTGTATGCATTGATGCCCGTAGATTGTTCAACAATATCACACGGATGAGCGTGGGGAGAAGGGAGGAGGGGGGGAGGGGGAGGACAAGGGACGAAACGCCAGAGGCTGACCTTGCGGGCGTGACGGTCGTCGGAATCACACTGCAGATAAAAATGTTCAGCGGATGACACTTCCGAGCACTTTCGAGCGGGGAGGGAGCGGGCCAGCGTATCTTTCCTTTTTGCTGAATTGTACTCGGTAATTCTTACAAATCTTTTTTTTTTCCTTTTCATGCATCTCGGGGGTTGCCAATGTACATACGGATTAATCCGTACTTTGTGCAGATTACGGATAAATAGCAGGAACTGTCACGGGAGCTTGCTTGGCGGAATGACGGAATTTCGGGAAGCTTTACGGATTACAGGGGGCAGTTTTTGCCTTTCTTCCTGCAGCCCGTTCTTGACGCGAGCCAAGTCTCGTCCAGTCGGCAGATGGCTTTCTTTTTTTCTGTCGGTGCGTTTTGAACTGCAAGTTACATCGGCGACCTGGGGAAGGGGAGACCATTCCTCGATTGTCTCAGTCGGCACACGCTATGTGCGGCGTCGGACAATAAATAATGCGCCCGGCGATTCCAGTCTCTGAGAGCGTACTCCGTCATCCGTAGAGCTTGTTGGTTTCTTCTTGCCTTCTTCCTCCCTTTCCTCTCTTCTTCTCCTTCTTGGCCATGCTGGCAATTCATGACTCAGATGGAAAGCTTTGACACTAATTGCGTTCCTCCACAGCTTTCCCCACGAAACGAAAGAAACCCGCCTAGTGAGCAGAGATAGGGACTGACACGTTTCAAGTCATGCAAGATTGCTGGGGTGGCATCAGGACTCTGACGCCAAAGCGGTTCCAGAGTCCATGATGCCCTTTTTCCATCTTGTTCAACGCCGCAAACAACCACTTATCAACAGCTGCGTTGCAAAACATTGCCCAGATTCGGAAACCTTACTAAACCACAAATGTGCAATGGTTGACATGAACCCGCCGTCTCGTCCGATAAAAGAAACCCACAATAGATAGCCTCTTGGGTGCTGGAAATCTAGTTCCGCAGCCTCTTGTCACTAAAGCTATTCGCCCCCTCAAAAACGGGTTCCCGCGGGGGCCTTGGAGCTCCCCGTCTTGACGTGAACCCCGGATCTGTCATGTTGAAAAAGACAACATCACACCCCGGATTGTCAAAAATCTTCAACCCGTGCTCTTACTCTCACTTCTCCAAATTACATCTTGTGCTGTTATGAGCTAGCGATTGTAGAAGAACAAAAGCAAAGAAAAACACATCAAGCCATGGCCGCCGCCACCCCACATCCGCTCTCGGCCCTTTCCGCCGACGAGGTCCAGCAGGCTCGCGACATCATTCTCAAGCTGCACCCAGGCGCCGTCCTCGACTTTCGCGTCATATACCTGCTCGAGCCCCCCAAGGCTGACGTTGTCCGCTTCCTCGACGCCGAGCACGCCGGTACCCTGACCGCCGAAACCCCGCGTCCCCCGCGCCTCGCTCAGCTCAACTACGACGTCATCGGCGGCGATGCGGCCACTCAATACCATGAATCCGTCGTGGACCTCATCGCCGGCAAGCGCACCGTGAACCAAATGATTGACAGCAAGTACCACGCCAGCCTGGGCATGTAAGTCGAGAGCCCGCCCACCCTCCTTCTTCCTTGTGGCTTGGCCTATGCAAGCCATACTCTGCTAACCAATCAAACAACAGCTTCGAGTTTGACAAGGTCGTCAAGTGCGTGCAGGAATCCCCCGAGTTCAAGGAAAAGCTCAAGTCCGTTACCCTTCCCGAGGGCTTTGAGCTCGTTGTCGAACCCTGGCCCTATGGCGGCCCCGACGACACCGATGGCCAGTCGCGACTCTTCCAGGCCCTCTGCTTCGGCCGCGACACTCGCAGCGGCAACCCCGACGCCAACTTTTACGCCTACCCGCTGCCCTTTATCCCCATTGTCGACGCCCGAACCGGTACGCTCGTCCGCATCGATCAGCCCGCCACCGGCTGCGCCGAGGACGGCCTTGTCGGCGTCACCAACAAGATCGGTGTCCTGGACCACTGCCGTGCCGCCGAGTACGTTCCCGAGCTGCTCCCCGGCGGCGTCCGCAAGGACGTCAAGCCTCTCACTGTCCTGCAGCCCGAGGGCCCGAGCTTTGCCATTACCGACGACAACCTCGTGGAGTGGCAAAAGTGGCGCTTTCGTGTCACCTTTAACCCGCGTGAGGGCGCCGTGCTTCACGATGTTCGCTACGACGGCCGCAGTGTCATGTACAGAATCAGCATGAGTGACATGGTGAGCTCTATTGCGCACATCGTTTCATGTTTTGCACATCTAACATATTCAGACTGTTCCGTATGCCGATCCTAGACCGCCGTTTCATCGCAAACAGGCATTCGACTTTGGTGACGGCGGCCTCGGCAACTGCGTCAACAACCTCACGCTCGGCTGCGATTGTCTCGGTGTTATCAAGGTAACGTTCCCTCTTCTTCGCTTCCCGATTCATCCAACTCACACGTACGCACTTCCAGTACTTTGACGGGCTGCTCACCAATCCCGACGGCACCCCGGTGCCCTCCAAGAATGTCGTCTGCTTGCACGAGCAGGACAACGGCATCAACTGGAAGCACACCAACTGGCGCACCGGCCGCGCCGTCGTCACGCGCCGCCGCGAGCTCGTGGTGCAGTATATCCTCACCCTCGCCAACTACGAGTACGTCTTTGCCTTTATCCTCGACCAGGCCGCCGGCATCACCCTCGAGGCCCGCGCCACCGGCATCGTCTCCGTCGTCAACATGGACGAGGGCAAGACGGCGCCCTGGGGCAACATTGTCAACCCGGGAACCATTGCCCAGAACCACCAGCACGTCTTTTGCCTACGCCTCGACCCTGCCCTCGACGGCCATGCCAACACGCTAGTGCAGGAAGAGAGCCTGCCCGCCGCCGTTGACGCCGCCACCAACCCCAACGGCAACTTTTACCACGTAAAGTCGACCGTCATCAAGGAGTCGGCCGGCCTCGACCTCGCGCCCTTTGACAATCGCGTCTTCAAGATCCAGAACCGCGCCAAGAAGAATCCCGTCAGCGGCAAGCCCGTCGGCTACAAGATTGCTGGCCCGCCCACCCAGCTGCTGCTCGCCGCTCCCGGCAGCATCCAGTCTAACCGCGCCCACTTTGCCCGCCACCACCTCTGGGTCACCAAGCACAGGGACGACGAGCTCTACGCCGGTGGCCGCTGGACTCTGCTGAGCCGCAACGAGGTTGGCGGCGTGCGTGACGCCGCCGACCGTAAAGACAATGTCGAGGACGAGGACATTGTCATCTGGAGCGTCTTTGGCCTCACTCACAACCCGCGCGTCGAAGACTGGCCCGTCATGTAAGTTTTCTTGTCCCACTCTATCATAGTCTTTTAGTACAATGGACTAACACCGATACTAGGCCGGTGGAAATTATTCAAGTACATATTACCCCGTCCGACTTCTTCACCGGCAACCCTGCCCTGGATGTACCGTCTAGCGCAGACACTGGATCGAAGCTGACCGAGGGCTCTTCTTGCTGCACCACAAACGGAGGAGCTAATGGTACAAACGGCGCAAATGGCGCCAATGGTACGAATGGGGCAAATGGGCTTTAAGGCGTTGTGGCGATTCACGAACACGTGTACTATAAGGATGAATGAAATGACAATACAAGAACCCGAAGCATGATCAAGTACAAAGAATGAATGACATGACACATATGACTGCGTCAATGACCTGCAGCCAGGTGGGCAGAACCTCAAAGTAAGTACAAGCACATAAAATACATGATTGCCTATACGGATGACTGCGTAAATGACGTGGTAGCCGGGTAGACAGAACCACAGCAACAACGAAGCCAGAGGATGAAATACATAATTGCCTCTATTTGAACGCATAAAATACAAAGTATGTCCCCGAAACGCCACGCTACATGAGTCCTTGAAGAAAAAGCCGGGAAATGTCGCCACCCTCGCCATCCTCCATGCCTCCGTATACACTGGCGTCGAAGCTGCCACTGCTAAACATGGCCTCGTCCCCCAACGAGTCAAACAAGCTGAGAATGTCTGGATTCATGCCCGGCAGCGGCTCCGTATTGTTGTCATTGTTGTTGTTGTTGTTGTTGTTGCTGTTGCCAGAGACTGATTGCCCCGCGCCCGCGACCGGCTGCTTCAGGCTATAGTTCCACAGACTATCAGACGCTGGTGCCGACTGGCCACCGCCGGCCGCTTGCCGTCCATCGCCGGTGTACATTTGGCCGTAGCCACGCCAACGAGCCGATCCGGGTTCTACACCGACCACGGCTCCTCTACCTACAGCCCCACCCGGTCCCATCTGCTGCTGGTGCTGGTGCTGTTGTTGCTGCTGGTGCTGCTGCTGTTGCTGCTGTTGCTCCTTGACGCCGCTATTACCGCCACCAACGCCCAGGCTCTTGAGCCGCGGCGACAAGCCGCGGATGCTCTTCCACAGACGCTTGCTCGCCATGCTGTGGCGGCTAAAGCCCTTTACGAGACTGGCGGCGTCCATGAAGCTCTGCGTGCAGGGCGCGGCAAAAATGTGCGGTGCGTGGCACAGCGCGAGCGAGATGACGGCAAAGGCGCTCGCCAAAAAGTAGTTGAAGGCGTTTTGCTGGCGCGAGTAAATGTCCGACGTGGCGTTGAGGTGGACGAGCACCTGCACCGTGTCGCGGGCGAGGTCGACGGCGACGCGGGCGCGGTCCGGGTCGGCGGCCACGGCGGCCGGGCTGATGAGGTGGTGCTGGTAGATGGAGATGCGGGTGAGGTTGCCGCGGAGGTAGAGCAGCGCGCGCAGGCGGTGCAGCACGCGCGGCTGCTGCTGGGGGTGCTGCTGCGTGCGTAGTGATGTTGGGTATGGGCCGGCGTTGCCGCCCGCGCTGCCGCTGCCGCGCGGGTAGTGCCGCATCTGCAGGTGCGGCGGGATCGATTCGAGCCACTCGAGCGCCGACGCGTCGAGCGCGTAGGCGAGCTCGTGCGGGATGGACTGGTTGGGCGCGCCAAATGGAGGGATGGCTGCCCATAGCTTGGAGCAGAGCTGGGCGTAGCCCACCATGCACTTGAGATATGGCGAGTCGAGTTCCTGTGAGTAAGGAGGAGATGGTAAGCAAACAGGTACGAATGGAGGATGAGTGATGGTGGCTTACGAGTTCGAGTAGCGTAGGGTCGATGTCGCTGTCCACCAGAGCAAACGAGAGGCTGGTGCCGAAGCTCCATCTACGATCAAGGATATAGCAACAGCAGAATACCCGGAGCGCTCTTTGCCGTGATGCTGAATCCGAAAAGTTGTCGTACAGGCTTCTTTTGCGGTGGAGGCCCATTTCCAGAGCCTCGCGGGCAGCGACACCAATCGTTCGCCAGGCCAGCAGCTCATCATCACTGTGAAAGTAGTAGATGCTCTGATAGATTGTGAGCAATTAAGCCAAGAAGAAACAAAGTTTGCGTGGTTTCACGTACTAGTGAGATGAGGAGTTGTATGCCTCGGAGCGACACTTCTTTCTGCGAGATGCGGGCCGTATTCTGCTCAACAGATGCCGCAATGGCGGCGCACAAGTCATTCTTTCCGCGCGCCTCAATGGCAATCCCAATGGCCACCGCAATCTTTGCGAGGTCAATGTCAGTCGCCGTGAGCGCCCGTCCGGTGCTCGCGCCGGCCAGGGCCTCGTCCTCGAGCAGCTCCGGCTGGCGGATGATGCGCAGGATCTGCTCGGAGCGGGCGGCCAGCTCCAAGATGTCAATGTACGGGTACACTGACTCGGCCTCTTCCTCAAAGACGCCCATGAGACGCGCCGCCTCGGCGGGCGAGCACTGGGTCCAAAACTCGACGTCGGCGGCCACGGCAGCGGTCGACAGGTCGGCTGCAGTGGCTTGCGGAGGCTCCGGGGAGGCCGGGCCGCTGCCCGACGGCGACGAGGGTGAGTCCGGTATGCCCATGCGCGTGAGCGAGCGCTCGGCAATCATGAGGCCGTACGCGGGGCGCGTCGGTCCAATGAACTGCGGGTGCTTGGGGACCGCATCTCTGTTGGCAACGCTCGACGGTGACCGCCCCGAGGACGGGTCGGTGTGGCCAGAGGTTAGGCCCTGGACGCCACCGTGCGGCGAGCGGTGCTGACGGAGCTCGAAGACGGCCTGGGACAAATTGGCGAGCTCATGACGGACCTGCGCCAATTCATCGCCAAGGATCTGGATCTGGTTTCTACGCGTAATGACGTCGGTTAACACGGATATTGGCCTCAAGGTGGGAGGGTTGCATCAAGGGGGATTCTCGGACAGGGGTAGGGGGTCAAAACTTAAGGCCACGTACCCTTCATCTCGTTTCTTATCGCCCTTGGGCGAGTTGACGGCAAAAATACACATGAGCTTGCGGGCAATGCACCGCTCGCAGCTGTCCCCATCATGCGTCGGAAGGCACTTGAGCTTTCGCCTCTTGCACTCGTTGCTGCACGGGCACACAGCAGCACCACCACCACACTTGTCAGCAAAAATCGGATCAATCAAACCCTCTGTCTCTCACTGTCTCTCCACCAAACGGAAATGGCGGAAATGCTCACCATGCCAGCGACGTGTATTTCCCACGCTTCATGCGCGGAGCTGATTCCGTCGTCTCTGTCGGCGGCGCGGTGCGCTTCGGAAGCGGCGCCGACGACTCGACAACTCCTCCCATAGCCGGGCTGCGCGCCGGCGACTCGTCCTTTGCCATCGAGGGGGCGCAGGGCCTCACGCGGGCATGGCAAGGGACAAAAGGGAAAGGGAAAAGAAGAGCAGTGGCCAAAATAAAACACCACAGTTGAGTGGTTCCAAAAAGCGGTGCGTGATTCCGAGAGTGGGCTGAGGTGCTTTTTTGTTGTCTTGTAGATGTCAAAGGGAAGTCCGCATCGGGTTCTTGCGGAAGACGTGTTCCGAGGTTTCCGCTTAGTGATCTGGTCTGGACCATCTGGTGACGCTTAGTGGCCACTGGCGTCGGTTTGCTTTGCAACGGAACGCCATCTATCCTGTGTCAGGATGATGCCCCCCCAAATTCCCCCGCACAAACGATCGCTGTGCCGCACTTTTTGTCCCATTTGTCCCATTTGTCCCATCTTGTCCCATTTTGTGGCTTGCTTACCTGCCAGATGGGCAAACGGGTGGCAAGGAGAGGGGCGAACAGCGGGCGACAAAAGGGCGGAAAGGGATTGGCTACAACCTGCCAACCACTGATGTGTCATTGTAATACTTGTGAGGGGGGGAAATGTGCTATTTCTTCTGCCCGTCGCCCGCCTCGTCTTTCGTATCGCATATCATCGAGGTTCGTCAATACTAGGATAGTGTGGGCTGTAAAATAGACCTGTCGCAACCATGCTCAGAACCGCAGATCTACTGGCGCTTCTTACCGACCATGGTCGTCGAGGCACGCTCGAGGCGCTCGCCATTACCTTCTTCATTGCCCCCATTGTCTACATTGTCGTCAATGAACTCATCCGCTACAATGCTCGCATCGGCCAGTTAAAGGGGCCCCGAGGCCTACCCGTCATTGGGAACATGTGGGATATTCGCGTCAATGCAGCAGAAAAGTATCGCGAGTGGGCAAAGACATTTGGCGAAGTCTATCAAATCCAGCTCGGCAATGTTCCCGTCGTCGTCATCAACTCTGCCGCTGCAGCAAAGACTCTTTTTGGCTTTAATCTACAAGCCATGAGCTCTCGCCCCGAGTTTTACACATTTCACAAGGTATGTCTGCCGCAACAGCGCCGCAACAGCTTCCTTGATGTGTGCTCGTCGCTAATCAAGACAACTTGCAGGTCGTCTCTGACACGGCCGGTACTACAATCGGTACGTCGCCGTTCAGCGACTCGTTGAAGCGCCGCCGCAAAGGCGCCGCCACCGCCTTGAACAAGCCCTCAATCCAGACGTACATCCCCCATCTGGACATTGAGTCGCGTGACTTTGTCAAGGAGCTCTACGAGTACGGCCAGGCCGGCAAGGTTCCCACTGACCCCATGCCCATGATTCAGCGGCTGTCGCTGTCGCTCGCTCTAACCCTCAACTGGGGCGTCCGTCTCAAGAGCCAAAAGGACAACCTCTTTGACGAAATTACCCACGTCGAGGAGGAAATCAGCCGCTTCCGCTCCACCACGGGCAACCTCCAAGACTACATCCCGATCCTGCGCCTCAACCCCATCAACACGCACTCGGCCAAGGCGCGGGAAGTGCGGCGCCGTCGTGATGTGTACCTGTCGCGCCTCAACAACGGCCTGGACGAACGCATCGCCAACGGCACTTATAAGCCCTGCATCCAGGCCAATGTCATCATGGACAAGGAGGCCAAGCTGAACAAGGAGGAGCTGACGTCCATCAGCTTGACCATGCTGTCCGGTGGTCTGGACACGGTCACGACGCAGGTGGCCTGGTTTGTCGCTTTCCTCTCACAGAACCCAGACATCCAGGACAAGGCCGTCGAGGAGATTCGCAAATTCTACGGCGAGGATACTCCCATGTGCGACGAACTGGACGATCAAAAGTGCCCATACGTCGTAGCCTTGGTAAAGGAGTCTCTTCGCTACTTTACCGTGCTGCGGCTAGCACTTCCACGCGCCTCTATCAAGGATGTCGCCTATGGAGCCGCCACCATCCCCAAGGGTTCCATACTGTTTCTCAACGCCTGGGCCTGTAATATGGGTACGTCTTTTTTTTTTTTTTCCTTTTTTTTTTTTAATTATTTATACAAAAAACAATCAAAGAATGCCAACTAACCTGCCCCGAATAGACTCGAGTGTATGGAGTGACCCCGACGTCTTTCGCCCAGAGCGCTGGTACGAGCAGCCCGACGCGCCGCTCTTCACCTACGGAGTCGGCTACCGCATGTGCGCCGGATCTCTCCTCGCAAACCGCGAGCTGTACCTCGTGTACATGCGCCTGCTCAACAGCTTCCGCATCGAAAAGTACGAGGACGTCGACTGCCACCCTGTCAGCGGCAACGCGGACCCGACTAGTCTCGTTGCGCTGCCCCGGCGCTATCGGGCGCTCTTTGTCCCGCGAAACCCCGTGGCGCTCAAGGCAGCCATGGAGGAGACGGAGGCCATGGAGAGGGCAGACGACAGCATTTCAGCGTAGAGAGAGGGTAGGCGGTGTGTGGTGGAGGTGGGCACTAAAAGCGTGTCGACTTGGACAGGGGAATTTATGTGAGGATGTCATTACGAACCATGACGGCGATGGCAATGTGAAGTTTGTGTTTAAAGCTTATTGTATGGCACTCTGATTACTTTAAAGCGACATGAAATGAAGTTTGAATAAATACAAGACAGTATCTTGGACGAGTCGTGGACCATGCTGTAACGGGATGAGAGAGAAGCTTTGGCGTCCAATACATGTTACATTTAGAAAGCTCGAAAAAGAAAAAGAAAATAATGGTCATGATTCCCGCCTCACCCCATCCCCAAACTGTTCGTCTATACAAACCCCATACAAGGCGCCAACCTAGTGTTCGTTCGTTCAGCCCGCCTCTTCCCACTGGCCTTGTGGGGATCCAAACTCGGGTTTCATAATGACTCAAACAGGGAACCCGCCGAACATTCTTTTCAAATTACGTTATACTACGTGAACACATACTGTTAATAGAACGGAATCTGTGACGCGGTGGCTGGGCGTGATGCTGACAACACTTGCCCTGTTGCGGTCTAGACGACGGCTGACATGGCGCCGCCAACACGGGCTTGCGAGTCTGATACCAGAGAATATTTCCCTTCTTTCTCTCGCTTTCCGCGAGGACCTGTGAGCGGAGACGACACTAGCAGAGGAGAGCATCCGAGCATGAAACTTGTGGGAGTGGCTTGGCGCTTGGTGCCGGCATTGGGAGGGTTCAACGTCGACGGCCTTTATTGATAGGATAGGGGCGACTATCTAGCCCTTTCCCCTCCTCTGCTAGCCTTGAACTTGTCGTAACATCAAATTGGACCACAAGTCGTTGACAAGTCCAACTTGTAGACAGTTGACGAATCCCGGCGGCTCAAACTTATAAAGACCCTCCCAGCAGGTTTTTCTTACTCGTCTACTTTTTATTTTGTTTTACAGACAACTTTACCCCAACCAGCCTCAATTATACAGACCAAAAAAAAAATTAGAAAAAAAAAAACTTCAACATGCAGTTCAAAGCTCTCCTCGCCCTCGCCCTGGCCACCGCCGTCGCCGCCGTCGCCGCCGTCTGCCACTCGGACGCCGACTGCCCCCAGGGCCAGCACTGCAAGCAGCAGGGCGAGTTTCCCAACATCAAGGTCTGCAAGTAAAAACTGCAAGCCAGCGCAAGGGGAAAAAAACATGGATCGATGTCATTGTCTTTTCATTGCCAACGGGTAGCTTTGCTTGCTTTCGACAAAGAACCTGGATGCTTTTGGTAGTCGGTACATGAGCTACCTTGCACTATGCTAAATGATGGATACAATCAGCACGTCTTCTGGTTTTAGATGTAGGCTTGGGGGCCAGCTAACCAGTTGGTAAATTAATCAACGGTCAAAGAACAGTGTACCAAACTCTACACTATTCATCATGTACACCAATCGCCGTGTCCCCTGCCCTTTATACATCTATCTCTGCAATGCCTTTAATCTCTTCATCTGCTCCAGGATCCTCGTCATGCGCGCATCGTCATCCTCCCCGCCGCCGTCTGCGCTGCGCGCGTCCCCATCCTCGTCAAAGTCATCCTGGTCGTACTCTTCATCATCCGACGCGTTCATGTTACGAAAGTAGTATGCGTTGCGGTTAAACTCGTCTTCCGAATCCACTTCATCTTCTGGATAGTCCGCCGTGTAGTGGTTTTCCGCTACATGCCACAAAAGAACGTTAGCCATCCATCCGTAAACAAGCATCAAACCTTTTTTTTAAAAAAAAAAAAAAAAAAAATTAAACGTACCATTTTCATCTTCTTCATCCTCGTCCCAGTCCTCGTCCTCGTCATTCTGCGGCCCAAAGAACAGCAGGCTCTCCTCCTCGCCGTCAAGCACCAAAAAGCCCACATCCGACGGCGCCACGTCTAGCGCCACCGAGTTTGCCGGGATGCGGACATACTCCTCAATCACCCAGTCGTCGTCGTCGCCGTCTTCCTCCTCGCTCGCGTCCGTCATGTTGGTGTCGCCTTCCACGTCCGTAGCCGTGGTGGCCGCGGGGCTGCCCGGCGCCGGCACCTCGGGGTGACGCTCGTGGTAGCGCTGCGCCGGCGCCTTGGGCCTGAACCGCGACGGCGACGCAGGCGGCGCGCCGGCGGCAGTGCCGGCGGCGGCAGCTCGCTTTCGCTCCTCCTCCATGCTGTGCAGGTTGGCGCCCATCTCACGCATCACCCACTCGTTCATGTCGGCGGTGATTTTGCGCATGTCCTCGGCGGCGCGGTCCGTCAGCGACGGCGGAAGCGGGTTCGCAGCAGCGGTGGTGGTACTACTCGTCGTCGGTTTCGCAGCATCGCCGTCGGCGGAAGCCGCTGTCGTCTTGGCGGCCTCGCGGGCTCGCTTCGCGACGCCGGGCCGCTTGAAAGCCTTGACATCGACGTCCTTGGCCGCGGCCGCGTCGCCGTCCGGGCTCTGCAGGGACATCATGCTGCGCCGCGGCTTGGGCGCGAGCTTCTTCCGTCTCGATCTCTCTACAAACAGCGTCGGCGTGCCATATCTGTCCCTTTGTGAAACCGCT
Organism: Beauveria asiatica; assembly: GCA_038367545.1. Lineage (NCBI taxonomy): Eukaryota > Fungi > Ascomycota > Sordariomycetes > Hypocreales > Cordycipitaceae > Beauveria > Beauveria asiatica. The sequence goes on along the minus strand of JAAHCF010000185.1, from coordinate 25,844 downwards.
CCCGCAGCGCCACCGCTCGCGGCGGCGGCGGCGGCGGCGGCCAGCATCGCCTTGGAGACGCGGAAGCGGCGCGGCTCAGACGCCGCCGCTGGCGCCAGTTTTCCAGGGTCTTGTGTCTGCTGCTGGGGCGCTGTATTTTGTGTGCCTGTATCGCCCGCATCGTCTTTGGCCGTCGAGAGCTGAATCTGGGGCTTCGGCTGCTGCTGTTGTTGCTGCCGCTGCTGTTGCGCCGTCGCGCCTCGTCGCTGGTAGACCCAGTGGCTGCTGTCGCTGCGGTGTCGCTTCGCGCCTTGGTCAATTTCTGCGAGTAAGAGGAAGCATTTGGTCAGCCATGTGCTCGCCTCGCCAGCGCCCCGCGGCAGGAGAGGCACGTACGGAGAAAAGTGACGGGCGATTCCTCCACCCGCTTGCGCTTGACGCGGATGACGTTGGGTGGCAGCGACATGGCGAAAGCCGCCTCGGATAAGCTGCTGGAACTGGATGCGGTTTCGAAAACCGAATAATGTCGTGTCTGTAGCGTGCTTTTGAGAAAATAGGGGTTCTTGGCGTAAGGGTTACTTGTCGTTGAGTTTCTAGAAATAAGTTGTTGGCTAAAATCAGCCAGGGCGGAGTGAATCGTCCGCGCATGTGGGGTCATCAACGGTCGCCTGCGCTTGTAAGTCGTCCATGGCTCGGCAACGCCACGTCTTGATAAAGTTTGAAATGGGCTCATGCTTGTGTTTTACAGGTGACTCTGGAAGAATAATAAGCAAGTTTGGTTTCGGCCCTGTTCAGATGCTGTATTGATGCAATTGTGTCATCCGGCTTGTAACACTTATTAGCCCGTGACCTCGTGTGACTGTAGTCAAAATGGCCGTCCTACACAGTCAAATCGCCACTGCATTGTACATGATTTTAATCAATAATAATAACTGTATCGATTTAATTCAAAGGGATATAAACTAAGCGGGCTTCAACTACACAAAAAGGAGAAAACGCCAACCAATCGTTTTTTCAGGTATATACGGCACAGCGACGTGATTGTTGTCACTTGGAGGATCTCATCATGAGAGCTTCGCCAGAGTCTCCCATGGAAGCTTCTGCAATTTTCCTAAGCTCTCGTTTGTGGATCCCGCCAGAAGGTTCCTCTGCGATGGCGCCGAGCGAAGTAATAGAAGAGTTGCGTTTGTTGCCGTTGGACGGTCGATTCTCTCTGCGTCGAAAGGAAGTAGGGCTCACGCCGCCCGAGGAGCTGTCATCCGAGTCCGAGCTGTTTCTTCGGCCTGTGCGGTGTCCGTCTGCAGCAACGGGCTGCTCGCCGAGGCTGGACTGGATTTTGCGTAGGGTGCCCATGATGGACGACTTGTCGCAGGGAAACATTTCGAGGGTGGGGTCGTTTAAGTCAACCGGGGCGTCACTCACAGTTCTTGGTGAGATTTCATTCTGCAGATCCAGCTCGCTGACCGTGTCTTGGACTGGGTCACTGCCGTCGCTAAGAGTATAGGCGCCGAGTCGCTCATGAGCGAAGAGGGGGACCGTGAAGCTGACAGAATCATTGCGGCTTGGGGGTTTGGAAGGCTCCTTCACTCGGAGAATATTGCTCTTGGTCCCCAAGACACTCTTAACTGAATAGACTTAATTTTAGCCTTGTGCCAAAGTGGTCATGGACTTACCAATTGGCTTTTGCTCATCGACAGCCCAACGTCCTTCTCTGCCTAACTTGAACCTGTACTGGTATTCCTTTCCAGGCTCAACCATGACAGAAATGGAATGGGTGTTGGAGTTTCCGGATGGCGCTGAGCGTTGCATTTCTTGGAGAAGCCAGGCAGGTTTCGAGAAGGTTCCGGCTATGAAGACAGCGCCGCCCTCACAGGGAGCATTGTATGTGATGATGTGTGAAAAGGTGTTTGGTTGAGACATGGCGAGAAAAATGTATATAGGTGCTTTGTGACGAGCGGACAAGTCTGGGAATTGATTGCGCTACTCTTTGAAGAGACTGAAGAACTGTGTTGAGAAGCGATGTCCTTGCCGACTATGACGGTGGTGTGACGGGCATGTAAAGCCAGCACATAATATGAAGGGTGGAAGGGGGGCGGAGCTGCTGGTGGCTACCAGGTGGGTTGTCAACTTGTAGAGTAGTCTGTGGGTTGCAAGTGGACTGTTATGATGAAGAGGATGAAGAGGATGAATTTGAAGAGTAGTCGAGGTAATGACGAGCAAGATATGGAAAGTAGAAGTGAGGGCTTTAGATGAGGGACATGGAGGCGCTCAAGCAATAGGTAGGCCAGCAATAGTTAGGTAGGCCAGGCGAGATGGGCAGAGAGGAGGGCAGGCACGTGCAGCGTAAATCGGGAGACGGTGCCGGTTCCGGGTGCACGGACAGAGAGAGCGTGGGGGAGTTTGAGAATTGGGAAAGTGAGTATCTCGGGTGCTATCTCAAGATGGACAAGGATGGAGAAGCGAGTCCGTTTGAAATATTTAGGCGGTAGCGTAGAAGCAGCGTTCCTGAGCTGGTCTCGGGACGGGATGCAAGGCGCAGAAACAGAACGTGCAGCGGTTCGTGGAACGTTGGGGCTTTTCAAGAGTCGGGCGGGAGTCTGCAGGGCGAATCGATGCGGGCAGGGTTGGGGGAGAAGCCACTATCAAGGATGAGGTAGTACCAGATATAAATACCTAAATTAAAGGTAGGTTGACGTCGATATATGTACCCCTCTCGCCTCCTCAAAGTTGTTGTCTGGCTGGGATTTGAGGCGAATAGAGGCGCAAACGTGGGAGCGAATGGCCTGCATTGGCGCCCAGTTTTGGCTGTTGGGCGGGGGACACTAAATCAGCCACTCAAACCGCCTTCAAAGTACATGTTCTGGCCAAAATCACAGCATTTAAATAATTCAATCTTGATAATTGAAAATAATACAAATAGTATCAAAACAAGCACAGCTTTGAGATTGCATCGGTCTTCAAGGTCAAAGAGGAAGCTGACGACGCTCGAGGACGCTAAATTCTAGGCAAGCCACGCTGTAATAATTCCGTCTTTACTGTGGCTCTCGGCGGCCTTCAGCGGCCTTCAGCGGCTTGCTGACCTAGAAAAAGGGCCTCGACTCGCCCAATTCGCTGCCCAATGACACCCTGCCACTCAGCTGGTCCGCAGCCTGCATGAGCCATTACCGGTACGCCTCCTCAGAGCTTTCTCCAAGCGCAAATACTGCCTCTACCTTTGGCGACAGATACCTATTAATGTAACCTTGATTTTAATTGGCTCTCTTTTCCTGCACCAACCTGCTCTAACTTTTGGCATCGCACTTCTCGCCCAATGCCTGTTTTCGGAGCCATCGCCTATTCAGTGGAGTCTTCTCCACCAAATCCCAACGGGCAACGAGCATGCCAGCAGCATTCAGCGTCATAGACCAATTGCGCCTCAATATCCAGGCATGAAAAACCGCAACGGCGTACCCACGCAGCTCAGTTGATGTCTACACCATATCAAAACATTCTACTCCGTACATGCTCCAATTGCCATCTAACATACAATATTTCGTGGCTTGCCCTACCGCCTCCTTCAAAAGCTAGCTCGTCATTACCCATCACCGCCATCACCCACCACCCATCACACATCACCCAACTGACCCATTTCCTCTTTGGGCAGCCACCCCAAGGTACAGCATCCCTGTACGTACCCGCTAATTTTTGGAGACGACAGATGCTAGTAGCAAAAAAAGTGAAAATGTTCTCCTGGATACCTGCTGCGCGATCACGACCCATCAACACCACGGTTTGCCGCGCACCGCCACAATGAAGCCCCTGCTTTCAAAGGCAGGCCTTTTCGCCGGCAGGGCAACTCTGCCTATACGACCTGCGCTGCAGTCCTTACTACAGCCTCGCATTGGCGTCCGCTTCGCCTCCATGCGCCGCGATGCTCGCCCCTCGCGTATGGTTCTGTCCGACAACGTCGGCCGATCCCCCCCCTCGGGCAACGACGCCCGACGCAAGCGCCAGGCACCGGGTCCCTTTGGCGCCATGAACAAGCGAGTTGCCAACATTGATCTCAGACGACAGCCTCGCACGCCGGCCGACAATAACAGCGGCCGCCGCCAGATGGTCGACGACCGCAAGGCCCTCAAGATGCAGCGCGCGCTCGCCTCCGTCTCGCGGGAGGCACGGACGGAGAACAAGGGGCGCATGAAGGACATCGATTCTTTTACCCACTTTGGCCTGTTGCCCGCTGTGCAAAAGGCCGTCGACGAGGAGCTCTTCAAGGGCATGACAGACATTCACCCTACGCCCGTCCAGCGCCTGGGCATTCCCGCCATTATGGCGCGCGACAAGCAACAGCCCAGCGCAACGGGGTCCTCACGTATCGACGAGTTGGGCAAAGCACCCGAGACGACCATAAGGCACAAAATAGTACCCTCGACTCTGCTCGCTGCCGAGACAGGATCGGGCAAGACGCTGGCGTACCTGCTGCCCGCCATCAACGCCCTCAAGATGGCCGAGGCCAAAGACCAGGACATTGCCAACTGGAACCAACGCCACGCGGCCGAGAAGAAGCTTCAAGAGGAAAGTGGCGGAAAGTTGAAGCCTTTTGACGAACCCCATCCCACCATGGCCCGCCCCAAAGTCATCATTCTGGTCCCCACTGCCGAGCTCTGCCAACAAGTTCTACGCGTCTCAAAGACCATTTCCCACATCGTCAAGTTCAAAACGGAGATGCTCTCCTCTGATCTCAAGCCCCAACAGATTCAGCGCAACGTGTACTCGCCCATGGGTGTCGACGTCATCATCGCCACACCTCACTTGCTCCGTGCCATGACCGACGCCGATCCCAACATTCTCTCCCGTGTCACTCATCTCATCGTCGACGAGGCCGACTCTCTCTTTGACCGAAGCTTTGCTCCCGTCACCATGAACATTGTCGAGCGGGCCACACCATCCCTGAAGCAGTTCATCTGCTGCTCGGCCACCATTCCCAGGAAGCTTGACAACTATCTCCACGTCAACTATCCCCACATGATTCGCATCGTGACGCCCAACCTGCACGCCATTCCTCGCCGCGTGCAGCTCGGCGTCATTGACGTCTCCCGTGATCCGTACCGAAACAACAAGGACCTCGCCTGCGCCGATACCATCTTCACCATTAGCCGTGAGGCCACCCATCACGACGGCACGAACAAGGACGAGGTTGACGTGCGCCGCATCATGGTTTTTGTCAACGAGCGCGAGAAGACGGAGGAGCTGGCCGATTACCTGCGTTCCAAAGGCATCGACGCCCAGGCCCTGCACCGTGACACGCCTGAGAAGCGGCACGGCGAGATTCTCAATCTCTTTACCCAGCCCGGCCCTCTCCGCGTCGCCCGGCCTGACCCAACCGTGCCTCGCGGCTGGCTCTCTTGCTCCAAGGTCCTGGTCGTTACGGACTTGGCGTCTCGGGGCATCGACACTGTCGCCACGCGTCACGTTATTCTCTATGACGTGCCGCATACCACTATTGACTTTATCCACCGTTTGGGCCGTGCTGGCCGCATGAACCGTCGTGGGCGCGGCATTGTTCTTGTAGGCAACGATGATCGTCGTGACGTCGTTGCCGAAGTCAGGAGAAGCATGTTCCAGGGCCAGACGCTGATATGAGCGGCCCTTGTAGGATAAACTTTATGTATATTGCACGTTTGTAAAAGTATTCGAGGCTTTGCATTGCCGGCGTTTGGAACAGGATACAATCCCATACACTAGAACTTGGACTTTTCTTCATCTACTCTCAGGATTTATGCTTATGGCTGTTTTGATATAGTATGAGCCATCCCATCAATATTAAATCAATTTTCGCATTTCATCAAGATTAGTCTACTCCTTCACTCTCCAAGTTTTTAGCAATACAGGATGTGGATCGCGGCCGGCCAGGCAGATCGACTTTTTAGTGGGGCGGGCCCCCAATACGCGTCGCGACGCGACTGGCTCGTTAAGCTCCCAATAACCTCACCACCATCAAAATCTCACAACATTCAAATTACGCACAGCCGACATCATTTCTCTCTCACGGCCCCCAAAAATCCCCGAAACATCTCCAAAATTACAGCTACATCGATTGTTACACAATTTGTCACTTTAACAATGGCTCGCACGCGGAGATTGCGTCAGGCCGCCGACGCTGCCGCGGCCACCGTGCCCGCCTCCGGCGATACTGAGCAGCCAACCCGCGGCCGCACACGAACCAGCCGTCGCGCCGCCCCCTCCAAGCGACAAGAGTCCGTCGATGCCGCTTCTACCGCAGAGCCTCCTCGTGCTGCGCCCGCCTCCTCCATCCGCAACGCCAGCGTCGACTCTGTCGAGGTCGGCCGTCGCGCGCTCGAGACGCCGTCGATGCGCCGCGACACGACGGGCCTGGACCTCGCCGACGACAGCATCTTTGGAGATTTGGGCGACAGCTTCGCCGATGGGGAGGTGCCGGACGCGCCGCGATCCACGTCGACAACGCGCTCCTGGAGCACGTTCAAGCCGCGCTCGCGGCAGTCGAGCGTTGTCGGACGCAACGACCCCCCGATCCGACCCAGCAGCCGTGGCGGCGCTGGCAACACCTCGGCGCTAACGTCCTCGTTTAATATCGGCGCGTTTCGGAGACGCGCGAGGGAGCCTAGCATTCTGGGTACCGCGCGCAGAGCGGGGCCTCGCTCTGAGACGTCGGGCCGCGGCGCGCAGTCGGAGCTGGAGAGCGAGGGCGAGGAACAGGAAGAGGATTTTGTACCGGATGCCGAGTCGACGCCGCTGCATACTAGGCGTCGCACGCGGGCGAGCTTGGCGTCGACCAGCGCTGTGGCCCCGCAGAGGAGAGACATCTCGGCGGCAAATGTGAGCACGACGAGGACGACGAGAAAGAGAAAGAGCGAGGCAGAGGCTGAGGAGCGCGTCGCCAAGTCGACGAGGATGGAGGTGGAAACGGACAGTGACTCGGAGATTTCGGAGCTGAGCTCGTCGCCGCCAATGCCGCCGTCCACGCCGATCCGTCAGCGGGCAACGACGCCGATCAACTTGGAAGAGATTAATGCGCCGCCGGCCAGCAGCGGGTCTGAGGATGAAGGCGATGTTTGGCCTGACATCCGCGCGCTGGCCAAGCGTCGTAGACGTCCGTCGGTTACGACGCCGCTGCGGACCGCCGCCAACGATGACGACGAGATTCTGTCCGATATTTCATCACCGCCCTCTCTGACGCACTCTCCCAACTTTGAAGCCCGTGGCCGCGGCCGCGGCCGCGCGGCGCTGCGCGAGCATCACCACCATGACCAACCCAAGGCTCTGACTACGGCAGACCTGGCCAATCTACTACCGAAGCGAAAGCACAAAAGGACGCGCGACGAGGCTGATGATGGCAGTGATGAAGAGGAACCAGAGGAAGAGCACGAGCAGGAAGACGAGGTGCATGAGACGCGCACACGCGGCGGCCGCATCATTCGTCCGCCGAGCCGAGCCGCGTCTGCCTCTGGCGGTCCCAAGCAGCAGGCTGGCGCACCGGCACACCGCACGCGCAGTGCGTCCAAGCACAAGACGTACGGCCGTCGCTCCTCGGATAAAGAAAACGACTCGGATGCGGACGAGGACGAGGAAGAAGAAGGGGACAGCCAGTTTCAGCCGCTCGCAGATGACACGTTTGGCGAGACGACGGCGGCCGGGCCGCCGGATTTTCAGTCGATAGACGAGCTGAAGCGCGCGACAAGAAAGTTTAGCGAGGTGGACCAGTGGCAGCTCGAGTACGAAGAGGTGGCGGAGAGCGGCTCGCCCAAGGGAGCGAGGTAGATGGGGTTACTTGTTTTTTTTACTATTACGTTATGCTTTGGATGATGGACCATTTCGGGGGTGGGAGAGACGGGAGGGATTGTTGAAAATGAGACACGGGTCATTGTCCTGGAGTAAACAGGTGAATACTTTTGGCTTGACAGGAAATAAGGATGGAGTCGAGGTGCGAAGACATTGTTGCTGCTCTTAGCGATTTTACATGATGTATATTCTTGGTTTCGAGTAGATTATTAATTTGCTTTTCTATTGACCTGCCTCGATATTTTCTCTTCTTGTTGCCTCTCTTTTTTTTTTCAACTACCCGCGTTTCACAACTCCCGCTGCACCGTGCTCGTCACACACAAAGGGCTCGTGTGTTGCTTGCCGCAAAAAGTTTCCTCATTACCCACACCACAGCGGTTCCGCGCCAATGAATCGCAGAAGCCCAACCACTTTCCTTCATCACCGAGCTTTGTACGCCGTGTACACTGCATCGTCTTGATTCATCGTAAATAACCCCTGTTTCCTTTCTTGTTTTGTTTCTCTTTCTCGGCATCAAGCGGGGGAAAAAAATCTACAGCATTCTTTACATCTATTCGTTTCTGCGTGAGTCCATCATCTTAAGCGCCCGCCGGAAGAGACCCAAGACACAGATTCACATCAACGACCTGAGCCTGCCAGTTTGCACACATTCTTCTTGTTGTTTTTTCCTCTCCCGCTCCCTCTTTTTTTTTCATTCTTCTTCTCCTTCATAACCCATCTCATAGTGCCCCTCTACCACAATGACGCCCGCCAGCAAAGCATGCGGCCTCTCGCCGCTCCTCCCCGTGCCCTGGGCCGGCCTCCGCGCCTGGCTCGACGACGCCGAGCGCACGCAGGCCCTGACCGGCGGCGCCACGACGCACCTGGCCCACGCGCAGCTGCTCGCACTCTCGCAGCTCGTCCGCTTCGGCGGCGACGAGCCCCCGCTGCCCAAGGAGGATCACGTCAGCAAGCTTATGCGTATGTCGTCGTCGTTGTTGTCGTCTTCTGCGGTCCTGGCTACCGTCGTCGGTGGCGCCTCGCGCGGCGGAGCAACGCCGGCGGCGGTGGCGGGGACCGACCCGATGGAGGGTATCCGGTTCGCTAATGGTGGTGATGGCGGGATAGAGTTTGCCCAGGCAAAGCAGCTAGGGCCGCCGGCGTTTGAGACGGCCGAGCCGGTCGACGTGCCGGTCAAGGGCGCGTTCCAGCTGCGATGGCATTGCACGTGCGTGCTGCCGTGGTGCAATCAAACATTTCCAAAGAGAGAGGATGGAAAGCCGCCGGCGTTGTTTTCGAACAAAAAGGTATTGACTTTTTGTTTTGCGTGCATGTCTTTTGCGTCGAAAACGTTGAGAGAGTGTTTGCTAATGTTGTGAGATGCGATGTGAATGAGTAGGATGCCAAACAGTATGCGGCTATGCTCGCGGTGGCATATCTGAACAGCGCAACGAAAGAGATGGCTACATCGCATACACTGCGGAAGATACCGCAGGAGACGACACAGCTGCCGCAGCTCCCACCATCTCAACCTGCACCCATGCAACCGCCACAGCAGCCTCACACTGAGTCTCTACCCGCGCAGCAACAGCAGCAGCACACATGTCAGTGTGCATCTCGGCAGCCTCAGCAACAACAATCACTAACACTCCCGGCACCTGTCCGACCAGTTACCCCTACTCCGACCTCTCTCCATGCCCCAGTCCCCGTCGCCGCCTATTCTTTAGCCACGCCCCCCTCCACCAACCCTCTGCGCGCAAAACGCCCCCTCGACTCCCCCACGGCCCCCGGCTCGGACAACGGCTCACCTACCAAGCAGCGCCACCGCTCCCCGGCCGCCGCCGCCGTAGCGCTCCCTCCTCCTCCTCCTCCTCCTCCTTCTGCTTCTCCTCCTGCCGCCGACGCCGACGCCGCTACCATGGCGCCACCCGTCTCATCCGCAAAAGGCCGCCGCGCCGACGCCGCCGCCGAGTCTAGCCGCCTATCCGCCGTCCTCGCCAAGCTGTGCGCGCGGCTCGGTGCGTCGCAGCCCCAGTACCAGATCACGCAGAACCCGGACCGCCCGGGCTTCTTCAGCGGCTTTGCCAGATTCTCGCCAGGGTCACGTGTGCCCGAGGGCATAGCCGTCGTGCAGGACGTGCTGGGGAAGAAGCAGGCGAGGATCCAGATTGACGCGCAGGTGCTGGCGTGGATGGAAAAGGAGGAGGCGAGGAGGCAGAAGCTGGTCGAGGGCATGTTGTCGTGAGTTTGTTGGGAACAAGACTGATGGGGATGAAAAGGGGAGCTGTTTCTCGTGTGTATGGCAATGTCATGATTTGAGATGAGGTTGGTTTTGGATAGGAGAAGTAAATGTATCTTGTCTTTATACGCATTTCAGCGCCATGACCAAATATAAACATGTATTACTGGAAGAGACCGTGAGGCTTTTGTTGGACTAGAACAATAGAGCGCGCCACCGCCTCCTGTGTAGGTGATGATGCTGGCTACGTCTTTTTTTCAAACGGATTTCCAGGGCATGACTCCGATTATAGTACAAGCAACCAACTTAAGACTGGAATTATTTCTACTGGGACTCTGTGAAGCCCGGATCGAGGGGCTTTCAAGTAGATTGCCTCGCAGTATCAGGATGGGCATTTGTCAAGTTGACCTACTGTAGAGGTCTAGCCAGGTCAAGAGAAAAACACACATATCTTCAATCATTCGTTTATATGCACTATTCGATGAGCAAACACGCTCTTCAAGTGAGCATCAAGTCAACTCACACACTTGGCGAGCCGGCGAAGTTTACAGGTCGGCGAGTTTGACGGGCCGGCAAAGTTGACGGGCCGGCAAAGTTGACGGGCCGGCAAAGTGTATCTGCATCTGCATAAATATTCTTCTCTCCAGCTTCTCTTTCTTACACCAACAATCTCGAACAATTTATATCTTCTCAAACCGCCGGTCTCAATTTGTTTCCATGTATAGTTTCAACCCGCTCCTTTCTTTACCCTTCACGCCGATAGCTAACCGCAGCCTGCGCGGCATAAGAGCTTCCATTTTCATCATTATCCTCATTATTTGATCCAACAGAGATGACTCACATTGGGATCTCAAATTCTAGATTTCGAGATGACACCGATGAGACATTCTACTTGCATCACATTGATAAGCACTCCGGCTCGCTTCGCGTGCAAGTCCTCGGCTATGGACTGTCTCAGACTTTTCAGCATCACTATTCACAAGCAAACGACTCCAACAAGACAATTCTAGACAAGAAGACCAGCGGTTTTCTGACTGCAGTTACAAATTCGCAGAAGATTGTTCTCGCTTGGGCCGAGAGCGGGCATGGCATAGGCCGCCATGGCGATTCTCTACAGGCTGGCAAACACGTACTCGGAAACAAAACCTGGGCCACTCGAGCAATCGAGATGGCAAAGGCGCTCGACATGGACCTGTTGTCGCCGTTTGACAAACCGACTTTGCCGCCGGGAAGCTTTCAAGCCTCACACGTTGAGGTCAAGCTTGCGACACATGCCATCATGGTCCTTTTTCATATGACAGGACAATATGATGCCTCAAACGAGAGAATGCTCTCGCGGGAGAGTCTAGCCGCGCTGAGACACATTAAGTGGAAGAGCGCGGACGGGGAGGACTCGGTCCGCTTTGAAGTACATGTGTCGAGAAAGAACTGCAACCGCTGCGGAGCCTTTCTCGACAAGCTACAGGAGCTGACGGGTGTCGGATTTGACATCAAGTGGGGGACGCGCGTTGTTCCCATCCGGTATCACCAGCAGCAGCTGCTCGCCGCTGCGCAGCTCGGACGCGAAGACGGGTCGACGGGCAGCCCGCAAGTTCCCACGACAAAGCTGCAGACGGTTGAGAAGGACGGTGTTATTCATTACATTCCGCCCGGGAAAAGGACCGAGCGGGCGAGTGCGCCGGTCAGCCTATCGCTGCATCATCTGTCCAATGTTGACAAGCCTCTCCCAGCAACACCGGTGACAGAGGCGCCGGACTTGTCGAGTGCACCAGGCTCGGAAGAGGAAGAGGAGCAGACCAGAGATGTTCTTCCGTTTCCAATGCGGTCACCGAGGCCGTATAGCATGCATGTATCTTGAGCAGACTTTGGTCATTCTGGTGTGGGAACTTGGCCCAAATCCTCAACGCAGCTTGCAGAGGGTACTGTTTCAATTCAAATATTATCAAAGGGAAAAGGGGACTTTTTATGCTTAACATGGCTACATTTGCTCGAATGATGCTGCGCTTTATCATGTATGGAATTTTTGTTAGAATATGGGGCAGAAGACAGAAGAGGCCAACGAGGCACGCTGTAAGCAAGGCTAGAAGATTACCATCATGTGAATCCATATTATTGCTCTCGCATTTCGTTGTTCTTGATCGATTGTGACTTATTTTCAGAGGTCTTTGGACCAGCCAAAGTTTATTACAGAAAGCTTGAACACTACACACCATGGGCCCTTGAAGTTCGCCAGGGAGTCTGCTAGGCTGCTTGTCATTCATTGTATGTCAGTCGTCACGCCTGCGCTGCAGTACTTGGAATCGCTTCAGACGCACTCGGCACAGCAGGACAGCTGCTCGAGGGTATTGACAGCTTGGCTACATCCATTCGGCGTTCTGAATATGCAAACAACCCCGAGCTGCTCCTTATTCCGTAGACCCATGGATTACCAGCGCATGGTTAAAAGACACAGTGCAGTCCTACACTCTCCACGTAAAGAGACCCTTCTCATAGAGACCAGTTATCAGACCAAATCCCGCCTCGCCATCCCAGACCGTGGTCGTGCTCGAGCCGTAGATGGACTCTACAAAGACGTTGCGCAGCCCTTGCTCCTCACTCCACTCGGCCACCCACGACAACCCGATTGCCTTTGCGCACGCCTCCTTTTCCTCGTCGCTCGCCGCCGCGAGCACCTCGGCATCGTTGCAGACATGCCGGCTTTTCGCAATCGCGGCGAGGCTCGGCAGGTGCGGGTGGCCGGAAATCAGCAGCGTCTTGCCGTCGTCGTCCTTGAGCTCGACATTGTCCGGCAAAAACGGCAGCGTAATCCTGGTCCTGAGCGTGAGCGATCGATCCGCACCGACGCGGTAGAGGTGCACCGCGCCCCCGCTCGACGACGCGACAGCCAAGGTCGTCTCGTTGACGAGCGCGACGCCATTGGCAAACGGCAGGCGGGCGACGACGCGCGCCGACCGGACGGCGTAGTCGTCGGCCGGGTCGAGCGACACGTGCACAACGCTGGCAAAGGGCAGGCCCAGAAGCGTCTCGATCCTGGCGAGGACGGGCGTCGCGCGCGCGGAGAAGTAGTGGTCGTTGGAGACGTAGAGCTCGTGGCCGCCGCCGCCGAGCAGCTGGATCGAGTTGGGCTGAATCAGCAGCGGGTGCGTGAGCGTCGCGGCGTGCGTCGCGGTGAACCTGTCCAGGTCGAGGCGGAAGACCTCGATGCGCGGGCCCGCCTGCGCGTGGCTGGTCACAAACAGCGTCGACGTCGCCTCGTCAATCTCGAGGCCGAGCGCGCGAAAGTCGCCCACGCCGGGGAAGCCAATAATGTCCAACGGCGTGAGCGCGCCGGCGCCGGCGCCCGAGGTTGCGTAGTTGTAGGCGAAGAGCTCGACCTGCGGGAGCTCGCCTGGGATTTTGATTCCCTGTCGAGAACCATGACTTAGTATGTGCTTTTTCATTCATGTTGAATCAAAAAAGGGCCGAGTTTACCATGACAACGTTCCACTTGTCGCGGCCGGGGTCGCACGCGGTGATGGCCAACTGGCGCGCCTTGAGCAGCACGACATCCTCGCAGTTGCGCATGCGGTCCGCAAACTTGATCTCATAGTTTTTCAATGTGTTCATCTTTTTCAGTCGGTCAGGCGCATTGGCAACGAAGCTGTTCAAGACATTGCTGCGTCCATAGAGAAACGTCGCCAACGCAGCAACCAACACAGTAAGCTGCACAATGTCAACAGTAAGCACACAATCGCCGACGCTGCACGAAAAGCCCGTCGTCAACTTACCAATATCGACTTTGCCGCCATGTTTTTGATGAACTCTGCTTTTTCTGCTTCAAAGAGATAGATTTCTCTGCGTACATGTCCTTTTCTGATAATGTCAAAGGCAAAATCATCCCTGTCTAACGCCGAAGCGGCCGGGCTTATTATTCGGAATAAGCATGATGTGGAGTTGTCTTTGGTGAGCCGGCGTTGCCACACAGGACAACAAGTCAAACTTTTTGACATCTTATTATACCACGTGCTTGCACGGCTCTGCTGCTCATTAATTGCTACATGTGCGTTGACGCAGTTTGTACGCCATGCCCTTCGCCCTTGTGCAGCGATCGGGGCCTTGAACAGTGTCGAGGGGTTACTTCGCTTCCAGGGTACGGAGATAAAATGCAGGATGAATATAGAAACAGAAAGATGAGGAAAAGAGGGGCAGAATGTATCTCGTCATATTTAGTCTTTCTCCTTCTACTTTGCCCATCATTTCAAAGACTTGTACTTTTTGCTTGTCATGCATACTTACAGAGTAGTGTTGGTTTGGACCTATAGATGCTCCGTGTCGTGAAAATCTATTGGGTTTGACGATAACACGCAAAAGAACGGAGTGCAGGGGTCATAACAGCATCTCGTATATTCACACTTGTAACCCTTGGTCGAGCCCACACCAACAAGACTCATTCCTCTGCCTTGGGCGTTGGGAGATAGCGCGGAAGAATGGCGGGAAGAGTGACAGGAGAGTCTGAGGATGTGGGATGATTTTGAGCCAGTGAAGAGGGCGGCCAAGATGTAGGGAGTGGTTCAAGTAGAAGAAGAGTGAGCAAGATTTGCGAGCAAGAAAGGAAGAGACATTGCAGCATCAGAAACGGGGACGTGACTTGCCTCTGATGGTTCAAGGCAGTCTGTCTGCTCCTTCTCTTCACATGGCTAGGCCATCTTTTGGGCAAGTTAAACTTTGTGAGTTCTGTGTGCAAGTGAAATCAAAGCTAATTCACAACGAAAATCAAGTCCAGCAACCAGAATGGCCCAATGTAAAAAGGGGAATCAAATTCATAAAACATGTCAGAAATATCTATGACCTCTTTACGCCCAAATTCCATGTGCGGACCAAACCCAGTATCAACAGAACCGAGTTGTAAAAATTTTTCGTTTTCCATTTTTATGCCTTTCAGCTTTATTACCGTCTCCAAGAAGTTTTCTTCTCTCATTGAAGCCTGGCACCAAAGTTTACTCGTCATCCTCGTCCTCCTCATCAGCCTCGGCGGTGGTCTGGGCGATACGGTCCAAATCACGCTGGCCGGCCTGGGTGATGCGGCGGCCACCCTTGTCGTCGTCCTGCTCGAGGACGCCAATCTTCTCGAGGGCCTGCATGACCTTGCGGTCGACGGAACCGGAGGCATCGACGTGCTTGGAGGGGCGGGCGCCGCGGTTCTTGGCGGTGCCGTGGACCTTGCGGAGGCGGCCGACGCCGACCGTCTTGCGGAGGTAGACGTGGCGGGCGACCGAGGCGGCGCGCACGTAGAACCAGTCAATGTCCTGGGGGGGCAGCTCCTTGGAGGGGCCGGTCTTGACGGTGTCGACCCAACCTGCAAAGCGTCACGTTAGCGGGGCGGTACTTGTGGCAAGAACAGCGTGGAGCGCAAAGCGAGGAAAAGAAAACGTACCAGGGATGGGCAGCTTGCCCTGACGCTTCAGGAAAGCAGCATAAGCAGCGATGAACTTTTGCGCCTGAACGAGAGAAAATGAACCCATTAGCAAATATTCCGTCTTCAGAAGTCTTGCGACTCCCTCGCGCCTGCTCCTCAAAAATCCAAAAGAATATCGTATATCGAGATAATGTGCTGCAAACGGCTCCGCATCTCTGTATTTCAAGACGATTGGAGTCGGCAGTCCGCTCCAAGACATTGGTCATGGACAAGGAGATCGGAGGGCGTGGGCAAGCGGCAAGGATAAGCGGCAGTGAAGTCAGGCGGCAGTGGACGGTCAGCACCAGTATTCCATGGCAGCAATCGTCTTGCACAGCAGGCCTCCAATGTCAATCGCCATCCATCGCAAGCGCTTCCGTCAACACCAGCTCTGCCATTCGCGTTTGATACACCGGGATTCGCGTTTCCCGTGACTTTGATATAGACAGAATTTGGTTTTTGTTTCGTCTTTTGTCGTCGGTTCGAGGGACGGGCCGTTCGATATTTAAAGCGATGAGGTGCGCAGTATCACGAGGGAGTCGGTACAGCGCGCTTTGCAGAGCAGCATGTTCGCTTAGGTCTTTCGACCGTCGCAAGACAATAGGCTCGCAACTTGGCGGAAAACAATTCAAGGAGTACCTACATCAACGTCGCGAACAGTAACGCCGCCAGCCATTTTGTCGGAGGTTTGAGGGGGTAGATGGGGGATGAGGTCGGTATGAAGTGGTTGGAGTGGTTGGAGTGGGAGGAGAGGCGCAATGAGGAGCTTTCGCGATAGTATTGACGGGCCTTGACACTTTTTTTCAGCGCTAGGGTTTGTGGCCCTAGCAAGCAAGTTCTTGTGTTTTTTGAGTGGAGGAAGCGAGGCAATGACTAAGAGACAGTGTTTTCGCGCACTGTAAAGCAATTAACACAGTACGATCGGGACATATGTGGGTCGAGATATATTCATACTGTCCAGGCTGTACGAATTAGCT
This sequence comes from Beauveria asiatica, assembly GCA_038367545.1. Classification (NCBI taxonomy): domain Eukaryota; kingdom Fungi; phylum Ascomycota; class Sordariomycetes; order Hypocreales; family Cordycipitaceae; genus Beauveria; species Beauveria asiatica. The sequence continues at coordinate 9,436 of JAAHCF010000185.1, read as the reverse complement.
TGTTCGACACTGACAAGATATTCAACTAGCTCAGGGTCATGTTTGGCATGCGAGAAGCATTCAGAGATTCGAGATAGTTTGCTGATAAGTTGTAAATACTTCTATGCAGTTCCAATGCGCTAATTCTACATCTAATAATAGTGAACCTCTCAACCCATGCCCCTTTCCTCAGTCCATGGTATATTAATTCGAATGCAAGAAAACAAGTTTCCAATGGTATTTAATCGATCGCACATAATTATGCACCGAAGCGCAATATTGAAAAGGATATTTTCGAGTGGATATCCACTCATGCCCAGTTAGCAAGCAGCGCCATGACGAAAGCACCGAAAGCGATACAGCCAAAGCCAAAGAGCTGAGTCTTGAGCGGGGAGCGACGCATGTGGGGGTTAAACATGAACTCGTGGGCGAGGAGCTCAACGAGGCCAGTGTACATGAGAATTCCGCCACTGATGGCATCAAAGATACCGTTGGTGAGCTTCTGGTCGGTGGCATTGGCAGGCTTGGCACCCATGCCGGCGGCGATGCCCACGGGCGTAGAGAGTGCAAAGCCCAGACAGAGGACATAAGGCAGCCACTGCTTGGACTTGGGCCAAGGGGCGGTAGCAATACGGGATCCGAGACCAAGACCCTCGAACATCTGGTGGAAGACGAGGACAATGAGAAGAATGACAAGGTCGTCGGTGGTGCCAAGGGTCAGACCAACAAATACGCTGTGGAAAATGACACCGAACTCAAGTACAAAAATGGCAGTGAGCTGGCCGGCAATACCGCCCTCACCTTCCTCGTGAGTGCGAGCATGTGCAAGGTGATCCTCTCCACCAGGCGGGTAACTGACATCGTCGGGACGGCCGGGGATGCTCTTGGGGTCGATGCCGGCGGCTTGCTCCAGATCAGGGCTATGAGGGCAATCCTCCGGCGCGGTGTTGATGCCGGGGCGCTTCTTGGCAATGTAATCCAGCGAAGGGCCCTCACTATCGGAAGTGTTGCCAGTGTTGTGTTCGTCATCCTTCTGGAAGCTGGTGACAAGGAGTTCGACGAGGAACATGGTCATGACGGTCATGAGACCGATGGCAAGAGCCCAAGGATAGTCGGGGACACGAGCAGCAACACATTCGTCGCTGAAGTTGTCAATGGCTGGGTCAAGCAAGTGCATCCATGCAGTGGCGATAATAACACCTGTACCGACATATTTGCAGATAAAAAAGGTGAACTTGGGAACGTGCATGCGTTTCTGGCGAGCCAAAAGGACGGGGGCCAGGGCGCCAATGAGAGATGCAACCAGGATGATGAAGATGGAACCGATACGGAGGCCGCGGCGGGTGTCGTCGGCGATCTGGCCGTTGCAGTCCATGGGAGCATTGGTGTCAGCCATGGTGATATAGTGCTGTGCTGTGAAAGCCCTGGTATGTGAATATAACAATGTCGACGTGAAGCTGCGAGGAAGATCCTCTTTGGATACAATACTTTGGCAAGGAAAACAGCAGCAGGCCGCAGGGAATACTGATGTTTATTATAGCTGGCCCAAAAAGATGGTCTCGGGAGGATGTGGGCGGAATGAGTGGAGGAAGGAAGGGGGGAAGGGACGACCGGGCAAGGCGACCAGGGCGGCGGATAAGGCGCGAGCTGCAAAATCTTGCAGGTTTCTCAGCTCAAACACCTTGATGTCCGCAGTTGACGGCACTTGACGACAGATCAGTTCCACCGGACCCGGTTACTGGGGGAAATGTGTCTGTCAAGCCACGCGACGTATGGCGAAAGTGGTTCGTCGGTCAAATGACTGGGGTGGGAATCCGGCTCAAAGATGCCGTACAGACTTGGCAAATCGACTTGGCAATGGCGATGATTCTGCGCCAATACCGCGTATGCAAGATTGGCGAATATGCCAAGACAATCGTTGGGAGTACGGTTGTGTAACGAGGCTGCGCAGCACAGAGATGAGAGGCAGGCCAACACAACTTGCTTTATACTTGGCGCTTGATTCTCGAGATGTTATCTGCAAAGCGTTACCTGGCAGTCGTGTTTTCAGGCGAGAGACAAGTCGTTGGACGTGGAACCGGTGAAGAAACTATTTCAGAGCAGCGCAGGGTGAGAATATAACCGACGGCTTGAAGCGTGGAGGTAGAAGTCAAGCATAGTTATGCAAGACTTGAAAATGAAAAATGCCAGCAGAGAGCAAGTAGAAAGTTATGGGGGCCGTAGAGGAGGATACTACCTACCTATACCGAAAGCAGCTGTCGAGTTGGTGGCCAAAGGTGCGGGATCTGGCCGTGCTATGTATGTGAGAACCTGGATGGCCACCCACCTTTTTTTTCTGCGTTCGGCGCTATTGAGTCGAGCAACAGCCAACAGAGCTGTACGAGTCAGGGCGTGGCATGAGGGACAAACTTGGCCAGAATCAAGTTGTGTTTTGTTTTGTCGTCTTAACGAAAAAAGTGCATGACGGCAAAATGTTTCTGTCGTTGGAGTTGAATAGAAAACGGTGCTATCGTGAAACGTGGGGTGCGCGTCGACGACTCGCTCGTCATGCAGAGGCCAGGTAGACCCCTGCGACCCTGGTGGTCGAATGAGCCTCTGGCCATCCAGGCTTACGGCACGCGAACATGTGGACGTCCTGCGAGTTGCCATGATATTATGCAGCTTGATATCAGACAACGTTTACTCTGCACAACAGCTTTAACTCAAAATTTTACATGCAACCATCTTTCTCATGTTGATTACTTTGGGTTCTCGCCATGCGAATGTGTGGACGTCCTGCGAGTTCCCATAATATTATGCAACTTGACATCAGACAACGTTTCCTCCGCACAACAGCTTCAACTCAAAATTAACATGCAACCAACCATCTTCTCATCCTGATTACTACGCGTTTTCGCCTCGCAAAGCGCGGTAGTCCGTCTGCGGAGGAGTGTCTCGGCGCGAATTATACAGCAGGGTCCCTCGTCATGGCCGCGCAAGGTACGCTTTTGGAATTGCTGTTATTAGTAGCAACAACCGGCACCAACTACCTATTGTAATTTACTCGAGAAAGACGCAAGTCAAGACAAAAACATCTTCTTCTCCAGGTACAGAGGGTACAGGGATTGGTCTGTCTTGGCGGGGTCCCGAGCGCCACGCTTCTCTCGTTGCAGCCCCGCATCTCCACTTTGAATCCACCAGTGGCGCATGGAAGCAGCCACTCACAGCAGCTGTAAAAGCCAGAATTGGCCATCCAGGTTCTCTCCTCCGGACGAGGGCTCCTTGCTAACTTATAAAAGAAACGGGTTTTCGTTATCAGCAACATGCCCGCCTGCGACGGCCGCAGAAAATCGGTCAAGTTTTGTCAGTAGCGGGGAAATCTAGTGTCATCTTCTTTTCTTTGTCCTCGTATGCCCGGTTAATCGGCCTCGCATGATGTCGCCATTTCCAAATTTTCCATCGCTACGGAGGAAAGGACAGAGGTAGCGGGATGAGGTTTCGTCGTCCCTCAAGTTTGCTCTATATTCATTGCTAGGTGGTTAACAATATGTACATACACGGTTTCGGGCTCGGCGATAGTCTGGCCCTGTCCCCTACTAATATTTAAATAAAAGGACACTTATCAAGACGAGGCCGACGCCTTGTTGCGCCACCAAGCAAACAAGGGCGCAAACAAAAAAAAAATTCAGCGCCTCAGCTGAGCTGACCTTGTCAAATGGCTGGCGCTGAATCGGATGCTGGCAGCTCGATTCAGCCAAAACAGCCGTCAAGAGACGAAAAGACGCCCGCTTTTATAGCTGTCGTACAAGGATATGTGAGGCGCATTTCACGCGAAAAGTGCCCAGCTTGTCGCTCCTGTGCGTTTTGCCTGCCAATTCGAGCTCAGCGCGCAGCACTGCGCAAGCGTACTTTTACCTTTGGATCGTTTGCGTTCCGTCAAGACGAAAATTGGATTTCTAGCCCCAGCGTGCGAAAGGGCTTGTCCATGTGTCGCAGATCGATGCCGCTTCCCAGGCTAAACAGCAGCGACTTGACGCGGCCCTCCCACAGCAGCCCGATGCGCAGATTCTGGTCGAAGCGCGCCTTCAGCACCCCCGCGTACTCTTCTTCTTGCGCTTTCCACCCCGGTTGGTGAAGCTCCGCCTCATCCACGACCGTTCTTTGGCTTTGCTTCCGCCGCTGCTGCCACTCTGCAGAGGGAGGGCTCCCCGATGCCGCAGCATTTTCTGCGTCGGCCGGGTCAGCATGCAGCCTCTGCCCGTCAGCTTCGGTCCTTTGGTAGGGGGTCGCATCGTCTAGGCGCCACTCCATCTTGGCTCTGAAGCTGCGCTCCCGCGCGAGAGAGACCGTCGTCTCCGAGGTTGGAGGCAGCGATAGTGACGAGTCGTTTTCGTCTGGCGGTGGCCGCGTAAAGGGTTTGCGCCACAGCTCCATGCCGACGGCCCATGCGCTGTCGTAGCTAAACACGTTGAATTCCATGCGCGTTGCCAGTGTGCAGTGCCGCCCCGCGACGACGGCGTAGCTCGCGCCGACGCTACCCATGAGCGGGTTGAGCGTCAGCGTCGCTGCCAGCGGGGTGCCCCGGTGGGATGGCAGCGTTGCGAACCGCGTCGCCAGGCTGATGCCGCCCGACTTGTTGAGCGTCCCGTAATAAATCTCGGCGCCTGTGCTGAAGCGTCCGTATATGCGCTCCTTTTCGCCGTTGGGCGACGGTGCCTTCGGTGTCGCAGTGATGGCAGTCATTGCCGATTGTTGCTCGCCGGTCCCGGCCGGAGCGGCAGCGGCCGTCTCAGCACTACCGTGTAGTTTCTCTGCATCGCCGCCAAAATTGTAGATTCCACGAAGGCCTAGCAGCCCTCCGTCGGACGAGGCGAGGCCCTCGACGGCGTACTTGCCCACGTCGTACTGCGCGAGCCCGAGCGTCGTGCCGCCGTTGCGCAGGTGCTGGCCCGACACGGCGCTAAACTGCACCTGCAGGTGCCGCGACAGCCGCTTCACCACAAGCCCCTCGAGCTGCGACTGTGGCAGGTACAGCCGACCGTACAGCAGCGAAGCCTGCGGCCCGTCGGCATGGAGGACGCCGGCGCCACCCACTGCCGGGAGCGGCGACGGCAGCGGCTCCAGTGGTGTCAGGGGCCGGTAGGAGCGCAGCAGCGTGGGCAGCGCGACCTTGTCTGACTGCGGCGTCAGAAGCACGCGCAGCGGCACCGACGAGAAAAGGTACGAGATGGAGCCGTCGACGACGCCGACCGAGCCCAGCTGATACGACGTGGCAAAGTTGGGGCTCGCGAGGGCGGACAGGGCGAGGCGCAGGCCGCGCGGGGTCGGAAAGTTGAGGAGGGCTGTTCTCGGCCGGGTCATATTAGCACACTTGGCGGTCGGACAATTGTCGCGGTCGGCATGGGGAATCCGAGCCCTCCGCTGCAGAACGACATACCATCACTGGTGGAATTCAGCGCCGCGTACGAGTTGTCGCGGGACCAGCCCGTGGCTTCGTAAAATGCGCTGTGGACATGGTCCATAAACTCGCGCATCTCGTCACCGCCCGCGACATGTAGTCTCTGATCTCCACAGATGTTTCTGGCGACGAAGCTCTCGTTTGCGTGGGTTCTCTGGTTCGTTGGTCAATAGTTGGCAGTCTTGCGAGCCCTTCCTGCAATTCCTTGTGATCCCCGTCGGCAAAACGTCGGCGTTTGCGCCAATCAGTTGGTTCGGTGCAAACGGCCAACACCAACACCAACAGCGGTGTGAGTATAATCGGAAAACATATCAAAGTTGCAAATTTGCTGTCTTGAAGGTTTCAATTGTGTGTTGTTTTGTGTACAGAGACGGAGAGCAGGATAGGACCAGGTCCCAATAATTAGAGCAACACCAGACGGCGGTAAGGCTAGTATCAACACTCAAACTAACACAAAGAACTGAGGCAAGTCAGAAGACGTCCAGGCTAAAGACTAATGAGAAATTAAGCGCGGCCTCTGAGACACCACTATCCATGGCAAGACGAGTTACGCGAAAGTAAAGGTATGGAAACTAGCATCATGAATACAACCCAACAGACTGCATTCGGATTGGCCGTCGAGGACGCTCTCCACAAATCGAGCCGCTAAAACGTTGACGGGCGCCGGATGGAGGCGGCGATTGGCATTGGACAAAGCCAAGTTGCGGCCGCTTCATTCAGGGCCGATGACAAATCTGGCTTTGACACTCTCGTGGCCAACTGCGTTCTCGAGCTCCGTTTGACCCTACATAAAGACTGTTCCTCTCTGTCAACTCACCATCAACACCAAGCTTCCCACGTGCCCAAGAAGCTACCTCCCTGCACAGGACCACCAGAAACACCATTATGGCCGCCATCCCAACCACCATGAAGGCCCTCGTCGCCGTCCGCGACACCCCCAATGCCACAGCCCCGTCGTCTGTCGAGGGCCGTGGCGCCACCGTCAAAGACGTCCCCGTCCCGAGCATTACCGACGACGAGATCCTCGTCAAGGTGACGGCCGTGGCCCTCAATCCCACCGACTTCAAGCACGTTGACCTCTACTCGCCGGACGGCGCCGTCGTGGGCTGTGACTACGCCGGCGTCGTCGCCAAGGTCGGCACCGGGCCCGTCGCCGCCAACGCCTGGAAGGTGGGCGACCGAGTCGCCGGCTGGGTGCACGGCGGGCTGTTCCCGGATCGCGGCAGCTTCGCGCAGTACCTCAAAGTCGACGCCGACCTCGCCTGGAAGGTGCCTGACAGTGTGTCGGACGTCGCGGCAACCACATACGGCGTCTCGGCCGTCACCGCCGTCCTCGGCCTCAACAAGCACCTGGGTGTGTCCTGGCCCGACGACACCACCAGTACCTCCTCCTCCGGCGAGCCCATCCTCATCTATGCCGCCTCCACCGGCGCGGGGCTCTACGCCACGCGCCTCGCCAAGCTTGCCGGCCGCACCGTCGTCGCCACCGCCTCGCCGCACAACTTTGACCTGGTGCGGCGCCACGGCGCCGACGCCGTCTTCGACTACAAGTCGCCCACCGCCGCCGCCGACATCCGCGCCGCTTACCCGACCCTGACCCAGGCCTTTGACGGCATCTCGGAGAATGGCACCACCGAGTTCTGCGCCAGCGTTTTGCAGCCCGGCGGCGCCATTGTCATACTGCTGCCGCCCACGGCCGAGGAGATTGACGGCGTCAAGATTGTGCCCATACTCGCCTACACGCTCTTTGGGCGCGAATTCCACCTGCTCCCGCCCGAGGGACCCAAGTTCCCCGCCAGCCCCGAGGACCGCGCCGTGCTGGCGCGCTTCTTCGCGCTGCTGCCCAAAATCGTTGGCGAGCTCGAGCCCATCCCCATCAAGGAGCTCGGGGGCGGGCTCGAGAATTTGAGCGAGGGTCTGAGTCTGCTGCGCGAGGGCAAGGTGTCGGGCACCAAGCTCGGCTACAAGCTCGAGTGAAAAGTTGTTGTAGTTGCTGAGGGTCGCTAGCTCACCTTCTGTGGCCAATGACCTGGCAGAAGCATGAATACCACGAACCAATAGACGATTAATGTTACCTTGCTCAAGAAATGGAAAACTCTTGGCTGATGCTTAGTAGTTTATTGATACTACATATGGAACCAACATGGGCCCAATCCCCGGATTGTAGCCAGTGCATCAAACTGTGAAAAAGACTGTAAAAAAACACGAACCTAGTTTGCCCATGCGCCTCATAAAACAAATCAAGTGGCTTTGAGATGCCCTATAACCCGGACCCCTCACCGACGTAGTCCAAAAAGCCGTCTCATTCGTGTTGAGGCCCGTTTTGGTGTGAACCATTACAACATGGCCTCTGCTTTTTATGTTTTGCCCTCACGTATGGTATTATGTCCCGGTCGCTTCACATGTTCATTCCGACAGATTCTGGATCAGAGACACGTTGTCGCCCTTGAGGAGGATTTGTCCTGCAGCGTGTTAGCTTGATGCCGAGCTATGCTGTTGGCCTCGGTCCGCACGTACCCAGCGGTCTTCTCGTCTCTTTGTCGTTGGTCTTGGTAATCTGGCGCACCTCCACGGCGTCGTCGAGAACGAGGTTCATGAACTCGTCGAAGCCCTGCGCGTCTAGTTAGTGTTGGTTCGTTGCTATTCAATCTGTCTCAACTCACTCTAATCTTGCCCTCGACCCGGATGCCGAGCTGCTCGTAGAGCCAAACGCTGACGGTAGCATTCTAATGCAAAGTCAGTAAAACCCTGCCAAGTGTGTTTTCCTCTGCCTTTCTGCGCTAGCGATGTGCGACGTGCGAATCGATCCCCTGCGGCAAGCTTCCATCCCCTCATAAACGCCGCTCGGAGATATCTACTATGCTACCTGGCCATTGATGATGATGGTTTCATGCATGACTGGACACAGCCTGCAACAGACGGTTGGCTGTCTCGTGCCTGCCACCGCGAGAACCATAATCGAATCGCACATCGCCAGTCGTTGAGGGATTCCGCTCGCATATCAGTCGCACGTACGCTTTGCAAGAGCTTGAAAATCATGTTACTGTAATCAATCACGTCAGCGTCTTTGTTCGCAGCAGCTAGTCGGTCGCGTGAGGGGTGGTTGCCCTACATGGGAGGAAGCAAAACGCGGCGTCCGCCGCCACCACGCCCTGTCATTTTGGGCTGCTTTGTGAAGGTATGTGTTGGAACGTAAGTAGAGTTTTGGCGCGACAGTCGAAAATCCGCGCGAATCGGCGGTATACAGGGATCGGCGCGTCAAACTTTATGGTCGGTGGTCGCTCGAAGCTCACATCCGAAGTTGATGGTTCTGGCCCGCAGAGCTGGCAGGCCGAAATTTTGGTGGAGATTTATTAATCCGGCCGCCGCGAGCAACGGTGACGGGATTGCCAAAGCGGACATCAGCATGAACCTCGCAAAAATCATGAGATAATGATTGAATCCAAGAATAGTATAAATATCTATTTCTCTGTGTGCCCATGGAAATCTTTTTCAAAGTACAGAAATCAGTGCGCGACTCTAAGTTATCACAGTATTCTAGAGATTCAAAAAAAGGATTCGAAGCGAAAAACCTCGAAGGCATCTCATTCCATCTTTCCCTGAATTGGCTCAAGAGAGAGGGATCTATGTACGGCATCGAGTGTAGCTTGCGTGGTTGTTAAAGATGAAGGTAACGTTGAAAGACACCTCTCTTTCCAACTCCAAAACGACTATAGTTTTGTTTCGAAAAGATGATGCCGAAAATAAAGAGTAAATAGAGGGCACACCCGATTTGCGAAGGTCGATTAGCATTGTTGATTATCCGGGAGTGATGAACGAGAGTTGCAAAATCCATCCAAGATCAGAGAAACGGGCGAAACCAAATGCCCATGGTACATCGACATTGTATATTCGGCACGGCGAGTGAAAACCATTTCGTCAGGGGATAGGAAGCTAATCAAATGCCAAACAAGCAATTTATTAAAAAAAAAAAAAAAAAAAAAAAAAAAAAAAAAAAAAAAAAAAAAAAAAAAAAAAAAA
>JAAHCF010000184.1:0-55366 GCA_038367545.1 Beauveria asiatica | reverse complement strand
CTTTATCTTAAGTAAAGTAGAATTATTATTAATAATCTTATAAAAATATATAATTATTATAATTAAATATATTATAATTTATTATAATTTATATTTCCCCCTTTTTTTATTAGGATTTTATTTATTATTTTATATAATATTTTTTTTTATATTAAAAATAAATTATTATTAATATACTTATATATTAGGACTAATAATACTTTTATATTTAAACTAAATTATTATCTTTATAAAAGTTTAGTTAGTATTATATTATTACTAAAATTCTAAATTATTAGAAATAAGTTATTAGAAACTTACTCTATTATTAGAAATATTTTATTACTTACTATAAGAACTATTATTATTAAATTATTTAATACTTACTTTACTATTTTTTTTTTTTTATTACTTAAATTATATATTATTATCTCTAAATTATTAGACCCTCTTATTTTTTATTAGTATAATATTACTACTAGTATTAGAATTATTAGTACTAAATTTAGGAGTATTATTACTAATATTAGAATTATTAGAATTATTTTTAGTATAATTATTAGAATCCTTTTATTACTACTATATATAAATTATATTAAAAATATTTTAGTATTAAAACTTTATAAAATTACTTTTTATATTATAAAGTTTATTTATTAGAATTATACTCTCTTTAAATTTATTAGTATACCCTTACTATTTTTTTATAGGGGAAAAACTACTAATAGAATATTATTATAACTAGGTACTAACGTTAGGAATAATAGTTAGGAATATACCTAGTATAAGTATAGTATTTATATACTAATATTTAGTAAGACTAATTAAAAAGAAGAATATATACCTTTTATTATAAGTTAATACCTATATTTATAATATAGTAATTAATAAGAGTAAAAGAATATATAGGTAGGTATATACTAAGAATATAAATATAATATAGCCTATATATATACCTTACCTATTATATACTAACTATATATCTAGTTTTATTATTATCTATATACTATATATTTATACTATATATAGCTTTTAAATAAAGTAAATATATTAGATAAGGAATATATAGTTAGTAAGAAGTAAGTTAAACCTACTATATATATATTATATATTAACTATATAGTATAATTAAGTTATAGGTATTAAAAGGTAGTTAATAAGATATATAGTACTAGTATAAGCTAAAAAGATTACTAAAATTATCTTTATTATATAAGACTACTATAAATCTTAAATATCTAGTATAAGTATATACTAGTTATATATACTATATATACTAATTATATTATAAGAAGAGGAATATAGAGTTTATAGAAAAATATAGTAAATAATTTTATTATAAAGGTACTAAATAAAATATACTATATTTAATATATATAAATATAAAATTAAATAAGAAATTATTAAGTATTTTTAAGATTATTTTTATTCTATAATATATATTAGTAAAATTAATAAAATAATAATATATAATAAATACCTTTTATTTTTTTAATTTAAGCTTTAAGTTATTAATTTTTTATAATAAGTACCTCTTTAAGCTCTTATTAAAGTAAGTTATACTTAGAAATAAGGTCTTTTAACTTATTATCTACCTTATATATAGCTAGTATTTACCTTATATATTTTATATATATAACTATTATTAAGAGTAAAGGAAGAGAGGATCTTAATAATAAGCTTAATTAAAACTACTTTTATTAAGTAAAAGTAGTTAAGTTCTTTTTTTTTATTAGTTTCCCTATATATACCTAGTATATAGCCTATACTTATTAGATTAAAGCTTACTAGGTTTAGCTAAACTTAAAGAATCTTAACCTTATTATTAGATAGGTCTTTATTTAATAAGTATATACCTAATAGAGTTATATCCTAAACTAGCTTATTACCTATTAAGTTAATAAAGTCTAGCTAATTACTATTAATATCTTAATAAGTATTTAGTATTTACTTAGTAGATATAGCTTATAAGGCCTCTTCTTTATTTAATATAGATATTATACCTACTATATACTTATACTATCCCTAGTAAATAGCTAGCCTTAATTTTACTACTAGTAAAAGAATAATATAGTATTATTAAGGGGTTAGGGATATATCTAGTATATACTAGGTATTTAGTATATTTAGAGCTAGTATTAGTAATATCTAGTATACTAAAGACTAGCTTTAAGATAAGGCTCTTCTTTATAATAATAAAGTCCCTTCTATTATATACTTAGTAGTTTTAGGGTATAGAGTTTATTAGGGTATTAGTATTAAAGAGTTACTTAGTATATAGCTAGGCTATACTAAGGAATTACTAAAGACCTTAGATTATTTATAATAGGGGTTCTAAGGGTTAAATAGAAGATTTAGTTATTATATATATTAATCTTATTAGATATAATTAACTATATCTTACCTAGTATATAATTAGATATTACTAGCTATATTCTCTTATTATTACTAAATAGCTATTACTCTAAGATTACTTTAAGTTTAGAGTTTAAAGTATTTTTCCTCTATATACTAATATAATACTAGAATAATAATAAGTAAGCTATAATACTAGCCTATAGTAGTATAATCCTCTTAGTATTTACTCTTAATAATATTTATATTTTTCTTTATAAGTATTTACTAAGTAAAGAGAACCTTTAAGGTATATATAAAGAGGCTAGATATAATCTAAGGTACTTTTTTTACTTAGAACTAACTTACTTATTCTAGGTATACTTAGACTAGTCTCTCTATATACTTATAATAGATTTTAATACTTAGTAAATCTAGTAGTAAAATATAGAGATTCTTATTAGGGGTATTCCTAGTTTTATAGCGCTAATTATATTAAATATATACCTAGTAAAGTATAAGTATATACTAAAGATATTCTTACTAACTCTATTTTTAATCTAGCTAATATAAATAGTTTCTAAGACTTAAGAAGTTAGTATTATATAATATAGATATCCTAGATATATACCTACTATATACCTACTTCCTATCTATATTTATTATTATAGTATATATTATTAATAGTTTATAAGCTTTACTAACTATAAAGTATATATAGTACTAGTATATACTAAAACCTCTAGTATATTTAAGCTAATAAAATATAATAGTAAATATTTATATATTTTTAGTTAACTTAATCTAGGTATAAGGCTAGTATATATATAAGATATATATATATTTATATAAGCTTTTATTATATTTATAATTATAATTATATATATATATATTTTATATATTAAAAGTAGTTAGTATTTACCTTATATATAATAAATATAGACTTATTATATACCTCTTTATTTTAACTAAAAATACTAAGAATATTTACTTTACCTTAAATTATCTTAAAAGAAAGATTAATTTAAATAAATCTTACCTTCTTAGTAATAATAGTTTAATCTCTTAGGTATAGGATAATCTAATACTTAGAAGATATATAAAATCTAATCTACTAAATCTATTATTTATTTACCTTTTAGAGTTTATTAAAAGTAAATTTATAATATATACTTAATTTAATTAGTATATAAGGCTAGTATATAAGGACTATATACTAGGTATATAATAAACTTATACTAATAAGATTAGAACCCTTTAGGTACTTTAAGAGATATATATATAGAAGGATTACTTAGAGCTTATCTTTATAATTTAATACTAAGTATATACTTTAGATCTATTAAGTATTAAAATACTTTAAAAATCCTTTAAGTATAGGATTTAAGTAAATCTTCCTTATAAGGTATAAGGTTAATATATACTATATATATATCTAAATATAGCCTTATAATAACTTATAAGTAGTAAGGTATAGTAAATTATCTTATTTAGAGAGAGTAAGAGAGAGATACTTTCTAATATTATTTAATAAGCTTCTTAGTAATAGTAGAATATAGGTATATATACCCTATATAGTAAGAATATACTATAAATAATATTTTATATTAATTAGTATATAAATATTAAATTATATATTATAGTAAATAAGACTAAGCCTAGTCTTTTACTTATATTAAAAAGCTATTTAATTATAAGTATATATCTAGTATATCTTATATTTATACTTATTATACTCTTTTTTATAAACTAATATAGTATTAAAGAATATATATATATTCTATATATACTAGCTTTTTTCTATAATACTATACCTAATAATATACTTAAGGTATTTTAGGTTTATACTCCCTAAAGTAACTTAATATCTTATATACTAGTAAGCCTTATTAGATATTAATAGATATCTAATAAAATACTCTTTACCTACCTAGATCTAAGTTATTAGTTACTATTAATAGTATATAGTATATATAGGCTAGCTATTTTCCCTATTTATAGTTATATAGTAAGGTTATTTATTATAATCCTAGAGCTATTAGTAAGTATAAAAAGCTATCTTTATAGTTTAATAAAGGGTATTATTAATACCTAGCCTATTAAGAGAAAATAGAATAGTATATTCCTAGTATATAGTACTAATATAGTATAGGTTAAATCTAGAATTTTAGCTTAGGTTAAAAGATATTAAATATTAAGTAGTATTAAAGTAAATATAAAGATTATAATATTAGAAGGGTATATATTAGGCTTATATTAAAGTATTTCTTTTAATAATATATTCTTTATAAGTATTAGTATATACTAAATATATAGTAGATATATATATATTATTATTATACTTATATAAAGGATAAGAAGGTTATTATAGCTAATACCTTTTTATATTTTCCTTTAGCTAATAGCTTTTTAGTATAAAATTATATCTAATATATTATAAGTATATACTATATTTATACTTATTATATTTATACTTATAATACTTATTTATTACTTAATAAACTTAGTAACTTAAGCTCTTATATTAGTCTTATTATTATTTATATATACTAGGTTAATATTTAGTATAATATAAGTAATACTATTATCTAAAGCTATTAGATAGCTTAGTAGGGTAGTATAGTTAATAACCCTTTTTATAAAGATAATATATAATCTATATTTATTAAAGATAAGCCTAGTATATCTAATAATATCTTTTAAGATATTAAAAAAACTTTTTAAAGACTTATTTTTAAGTATATTTAAAAAAACGTCTTTTTAAATATTAATATATACCTAATATACTCTTAGTATATATATACCTTATTAATTTAAAATAAGTCCTATTAATAGTTAACTAGTACTAGCTCTAGTATTATTAATATTATTAATATTAATATTATTAATATTATTAGTATTATTAAAAATAAAATTAATTTATAAATATATTACTTATATTTAAGGTATATATATTACTTATAAATACTATAATCTAAAATTACTTATTATTAATTCCCTTACTATTACCTTATATAATTTTATATTATATTTAATTATATAATAAATATATAAAGTACTACCTTATAGCTATAGTAATATTATATATACCCTTATACTATATTTAATTATTATAGTATATATATAGAGTATTTACTTATAATAGTTATAGTGTTATTATATATACCTTTATACTATATATTCTTAATATACTAGAATATCTAAAGTATATATAGGGGACCCTCGGCGTATACTCACTACCTTTAATTTTTTTGCCCCACTTTGACTAAGTCTGAGGTTTATTCGACTAAGTCTAAGCTACGTGCTCCCTCTAGCGGTGCCTTTAGTGCCTTAACTAACTGAATCCCTCTGCTATCGCAACAACCTTACTAGGTTCTATCCTAATTAGGTATAGACTCATGCATGTAATCAATTGACCAGATCTTGGTATTAAAATATCAGCCCTCAGACTTTTTTCCAACCCTACAACTACCGTTGTCTAAGCCACCCCTGACACAGTCCAAGCACTGCAGGGCAAGAGATACACATCGTACCATTTTGCCCAAGGACCAAGGACCAATTGCTATTGTAATAAATAATAGCCAGCCACTTTCAGGTAATGGCATATAGTTAATCCATAGGATCCATAGAAATGATTGACACTTGTTGGTGCCATCAAAGTTCGTCTCCGAGGCGTAACGCTACCCACAACATCTAAATATTCCTCTGCGGGATCTGCTTAACGTTGTATAACGCATCGCATTTTTCATGGGCACCTCTACTTCTACTAGCCAATCAGCTAGTCGTCACGGATAGAGGTCGGTCGCTCTGGTAGATGGGTCTGAATTAGCGGCCTTCGTCGGCTGTTTTTCACGGCGGCCGTAGGCTACGTTGGCGGTGAGCCAAGAAACGTGAACAGTTAGAAGCATAAGAAACCCCATAAATAATTTACAAGGTTGGTAAGGTATCTTGAGGAAACCCCATGTGTTGATTGAATTGGGTCTAGGAACGCAAGGGTCGGTTCGAACCTTTCGCCCAACCTTCGTACTTCGTATGGACATTCATCTGCTTAGCAAGCCACAACTCATGCAGACTTTATCCAGTGGGCTACTAGTAGCAATACGTATATAAATATATAACTTGTCTTTATCCAGAATAAGGGTTTCTGTGGCAGGTTTTCCTTCAGGTCTCGGCCCACTTTATTCTACTCTGTTGTCAACCAGTCAGACCTGCAACATGCGTCGGATGCTTTTTCAGCTTTATTCTTGTCTTTTCCTTGGCTTGTTATGCGAAGCACAGCGGTATAATGTACTTTCACGCCAGCTCGCTCCGTATGTCAACGCTATATCTTCTTTGCTTGGCGGTAACGGGTTTATTTCTGCATCTTACGGTGCCATCCAAGGATTCCTTGGTCGTGACCAAGAATTCGACTTTGTGGTCGTAGGCGGCGGCACTGGCGGGAATGCTGTAGGATATCGCTTAGCAGAAGCGGGCTTCAGCGTTGCAATTATTGAAGCCGGAACCTTCTTCGAGTTTTCCAAGCCAGGGTTTTCCACCATCCCAGGCCTTGACGTCCTCTTTGTCGGTTCGGACAGTTCCGAAGCTTTGTCTCCAGCCGACTGGAAATTTCAGACGACACCTCAGCAAGGCGCAAATGATCGCAAATTTCATGTGGCCCAAGGAAAATGCGTTGGTGGCTCATCCGCCTGGAACTTTATGATTCACCATAGAGGCCCAAAAGGCATGTATGACCAATGGGCTGAGGCCGTAGGAGACGACAGCTACAAGTAGGTCAGCACATATATCAGCAATGTACGATGATTTTCAATTAATAAATGACTTTAGGCTCCGCAGTTTCGAATCATATTACAAGAAATCTGTGACGTTTACCCCTGCCAGCTCCTCAAAACGCCCTGCTGGCACGTGGTCCCAGTCTTCCGCATCGGACTTTGCTGCTCCAGGACAAGGCGGCCTCGTTCAAGTCAGCTACACCAACTTTGTCTCCGACTGGTCTAAATGGATGCAAAAAGGACTACAAGCTGTCGGACTGAAAGAAACCGATGGATTCGATCGCGGTAACTTGCTGGGATACCATTACACCGAAACGACTACACGACAGTCCGACGCAACCCGCAGCTCATCTGCTGAATACATTTACGCCGCCAATAGGAAGAAACTGAGCAATCTCAAACTCTTCACAAATACCCAAGCGTCAAAGATTAACTTTGATAGCAGCAAAAAGGCAACAAGCGTCAAGGTGCTCTCAGCAATTGGCTCCGAGTACACCATCAAAGCAAAAAGAGAGATTGTTGTTAGCTCCGGAGCGTATAGCTCACCGCAACTTCTTATGCTTTCGGGGATCGGACCCGGAGAGACTCTCAATAAGTACGGAATTCCCATTGTTGCGCCGCTACCTGGAGTTGGCCAGAACATGTGGGATCATATCTTCTTTGGGCCATCTCACGCTGTCAAGTTCAAGACCATTGACTCTATTTTGCACAACCCCATCGATCTAGCAAGTGCAGTTGCGAAGTATCTTTTTGGTAAAACGGGTATTCTGAGCTCCAACGGAATTGAGATGGTTGGGTGGGAGAAGCTGCCCGAGCAGCTGAGAGAAGGATTCTCCGAGGAGACTAAGCAGAAACTCGGTTGGTATTCTGACGACTGGCCAGAGGTTGAATACCTCGGCGGCAATGGGCATATTGGAACATTTGGGTCATTACTTAAACAGCCAACCGACGGGCGCCAGTACGCTACGCTTCTGGGCGCCCTCGTTGCGCCGCTTTCGAGGGGCAACGTAACCATTTCATCCACGTCTATCCGTGATCACCCCGTGATCAACCCCAACTGGCTGACTGATAAAGGCGATCAGGAGGTTGCGGTGGCTCTCATGAAGCGCATGCGACAAGTGTGGGCAACACCCGAGTTGGTATCCATTTCAGATGGCCCCGAGTTCTATCCAGGCGAGCAGGTCAAGACAGACGAGGAGCTTCTAGAAAATGTCCGCCAGTCATTGATGACTGTATGGCACCCGTCCTGCACATGCAAAATGGGCAAGAAGGAGGATTCTATGGCCGTGATTGACAATTTGGCACGTGTATATGGCGTTCAGGGCCTGCGCGTTGTGGATGCGAGCTCTTTTCCCATTCTACCCCCAGGACACCCTATGGCAACGATTTACGCATTGGCAGAGAAGATTTCTGAGGACATTATCCGCACCGCCAAGCAGTGAGGGACGGCGGTTGACACAGGCTAGGACACATGTTGGTATTGACAGTAAAGGATAGCTGACATTAGCAAAAGAGAGTTTCATGTTACGCTAACTTAAAGTAATGGAATTATAAAGGAATGGAACATTCAACAATACATATCTGAGCATGCAATAACCCTCCTCCATTACTCTCTCATCATTCGTAAGGAAGCCAGTCCCGTCTCCACGCCACAAACTTCACCTCTCCTCAAAACCGCCATCACTTTAGACAATCTGAAAAAGGCATGCAATGCAGCTCTTCGTCCTGAGTCTCGGGCCTCCTGGCTCTCCATCTTCTTCTTAGTTGATAGCAATGCGTCGAGGCTGGGGCTTTCTAGCCTTGGGGACCGAAACAGAGAGTATACCATCCTTGAATCCGGCGGAGATGCCATCCTGATCTACAGGAGACGGGAAACTGAATGAGCGAGAAAATTCGCCGACTTTGCGTTCTCTGAGCCAGTATTTTGGCTTCTCCGCTTTTTCGGTGGCCTTGGTTGATGCCTCTGTCGTCTCCTGGGCGGCAAGGCCCTCGCCTGCTTCGGTGAAGGTTGGCTTGTCCGAAATATCTTCGATCCTGGCAGCCGAGGACGATGACGCTAGTCCAGAATAAGTCCGCTCAGATTTTCCACGAATGACTAGCGTCTGCGGTTCCGGAAATTCGATGCAGATGTCATCCTTTTTCACGCCTGGAAATTCACCGTGCAGCTCGTATTGGTCACTGCTCTCGCGAATGTCAAACTTTGGCTGCCAAAAGACGGAGCCAGCGCTGCCATCACGACCAAGGGAAGAACTACCGCCCTGACGACTGTAGTTGTCAAATTCGTCAAGGAGTCGGAATAAAGGCGAAAAGGACGAAGAGTCGCCCTCGTGCAAAGCTCGGGGGAAAAGAGACATGTTTGTAGTGGTTGTAGTTTGATGTTTGAGGTGGCTTTATTTAATGCTTGAAGTGATTGCAATTGATGCTTTTTAATTTTCTGTTGTTGATTTGGTTTGACAATTGTGTCTAATCTGGCGACAATTGATCGGACCTTTATATCTTTGTTGCCTTGTGTTGTACTTGCACACAATGTGAGGAAATACAGAGCCATCATGAAGCCACAGCATCATATGGAAGGCTTTGGAAATAATGTTGGAACCTTGGAGAAATTTACGGAGAAACTTTGAAAGAAGAGGTTAGCGATCGTGACACAATAACCCGGCGATCGTGACACAATAACCCGGCGATCGTGACACAATAACCCGGCGATCGTGACACAATAACCCGGCGATTGTGACACAATAACGTCGCAATCGTGGCCTCCCAGGAGGCTTGATTGCTGCCGTGGCTACGGGGTGGGGATCTTCTCGGTGGCTCTAGAAGCTATTTACGTCGGCAGCGACCAAGGTGGCAAATAAATACACCGCGCTAATAAGTGAATACGTATCATGAACAATCTAGGTATGTGTCCAGACTACGGATATAGGTTTGGTTTTTCGATATTGCATTACGCACTCGGTACATCGGGTAATATGATGTGATTCAGAGTAAATCACCACCAAGTCCCCATACAGCGTTGCTTGGAATTACCTGGAGGTAAGCAACTGGTGTGACATGCTGCTGACTAAGACATCTCTCTCACCCCTTGAATTATCGTGCCATGAACTTTTCTTGTTGGACATGGCCAAGCTCATCATGCTATTCGCCTTTCTTCAAAGACTTCTTTCAAGATGCATAGCAAGAATCTCGACGCTGTTTTGGGCTTTGATCAGTGTAACGCCATCAATTGAGCCACCACCCGATGTTGAATGCGGCATCAAAGGTGATGCTCAGGCTGAGTCTGAGCAAGACGTGACATCGTCGAAAAAGGCCAAGCAAGAGTTTATGGCGGGTCTATCGCGCGACGCAATACGAAAGCTAGCGTCACGATACAACGAGCACAAGCCTTGTGAAATCTTTGGAGAGGATAATGGCAGCTTTAATGCATGCTTTTTTGTCCTCTTTCCCGACGATGGTGCGCGATGGGTGGTGCGCGTGCCTATCGAGACAGAGTTTCAGCAACCCTGGGAAAAACTGCAGAGCGAAGTTGCCACTGTCAAGTAAGGGTGTGTTTGTTCTGACGGCACTAAGTTGTTGCTGATTCCTTGATTGGAAATAGGTATTTACGGAGTGCGACAAAAATCCCTGTGCCACGCATTCATGCCTATGGTAGAGGCGAAATGTTAACAAACGATAAGACTACCACACAGATGTTCCTAATATCCGACTACATACTTGGGAAGCCGCTTGAGTCACTGGAGCTTATGCAGTCCGAGAAAGAAATCCGCTCGAGGCTGCTTCAAAACATCTTGGACATTCTCCTAGAACTGCGAAGTGTGGAGTTTGACAGGATAGGCTCGCTGATGCCAGGCAAATCCGACGAGGAGCCTGTAGTCGGCAATCTCTTGACATTTGCCGCAAATGAGATTTCGGGCGCTCGGTTGCCCACATTCGCGACTGGGCAAGAGTATATGCAGTCGCAGTACGACATGCTGCTGCAGCACACCGCGGTACCCTGCAAAGGTTTAGAGGAGGGAATTGCGCGACACGAGCTTTTCGCGGCCCATAGCCTGCACAAGTACTTTACCGTCCCAGACGCGGTAAACAACGGGCCGTTTGTGCTCCACCATCCTGATCTGCTGCTCCGTAACATCATCGTTAATGATGATATGGAGATACAGGGGATCATTGACTGGGAATTCACCAACGTTGTCCCGCTGCCCTTGTTCGTGCCACCCTTGTGGGCTATAGGTAGCGGCGCGCTCTCCATCGACTTTTATTCGGCGATAATTTATGCTATACTCACGGGCGATCGTTATCAGACCCTGCGGAAAGCATGGGATCGATCGAAGCCTGATATTTTGGCTACTATGTACATTGCGCAGATAATGCGCCACCCAACTGATCTTGTTTCTGTGTTTCGCCGGTTCTTCGCGCGGACTCTGTTTGGGAATGAAGTCGATAAAGCAGAAAGTGATTTCTTCGAGGCAAACGAGGCTCTCGCCGCTGAGGCTCGCCGGCGGGCAATGATAAATGGAACAATAGCTGGATCAATCTAGTCGATAAATATATACATGTCAACCCTTCTGCTGCTTTTTTCTTTCTAGCGCCCTTTGGCGCGCGCCTAGCTCCATCTGCTTATTCAATAGCGCCGATATCTCCCCTTCAATTCTCACCAGCTCCATGTCCACAGGCTCCTGTCCTGGCATAACAGGCTTCTCTGTCATCTTTCTGAGTCTCTTCGAGCTGTTAGCCTGCGACGAGAGCCTTCTAACCGTCTCGGGATCCAGGTTTCTGATTGCCTCTAGCTGGCGCTGCTTTTCCGCGAGTTCGTCGACCACCACATTAATCTCTGCTATAATGGTGACTAGCGCTGCTGACGTTCCTTCGCTTATCGGCATCGTTGCGAATGATGGTGGACTTGCGTCCGATTGTACAACGTCTGGTCACGGTTTTGTATATCGTAGACTCGGATATTTATCGTCTTCACTGACTCTTGTGGTTGTTCTTATGATTTTCAATTTCAGGATATTGCGACCGCCGTAAGGTAAAGAATTTGCAAAGGGAAAGCGAGAAGCTATCCGCAATCGCCCTCCGCTACTTGAATGTAAGGCTTGCAAGCGTGCGGGGTAGGCTGGGCATATATCGCAGCCACGTAGGCCCGGTATCGCGAGGCAAAACATATTGTGACCCGTTCGTTTGCTCTGTTACGCTTCGGGTATGTTGAAAATTTAATACCGAAGACTAGAAGTGTGGCACGTGTAAATGGACAAAACACATAGTTGGTGGTGAGCAGCTAAAGATAGCATAGCATGTCTCTCTAACTACTAGTAAGTAAGTACCTTTATCGCCTGCTTTTACAGGGCTGGGGAGCTGATTAGTGCTTATACAGTTATACCCTACTAAATACGGATACTAGTATTACTATTTATTATTGCACACAGTGCACACTCTTGGTTCCCGGTTTTAATGATTTAGGGATGCACGAATCGACTTGGCCCGGCCCGTAGTATGCCGTGAGGGTGGCATGAAAGCTATGTAGCGTTTTTCATGCAGCAAAAGGTGGAACCACACCATTGCTTGGTGATTTATTTGGCCTTATATTCGATAGCGTTAGTACTAAAAATTAGCGTGAGCAAGATGCCGCTTATTACGGCATCGTCCACAGCCAGACTATTTCATGATTATGAGGCTTAGCCTGAGAAGTTGAGGCTTACACATTAGATCCGCAATATAATCATTAAAAATGATTAAAGGTAACATTTCTTATCATAGGCTGTATATCAAGGCGCTTGGGAGTGTGTACAAACAACATTCTGTGTTGGTGACATGTGTGCAAAGTTCGACCTCGAGCGCCATGGTGTTTATTGTCATCTGTGCTGCCCTTGGTCAATCCATAGCCGCCCACTTGAGAATCTCCTTGTCCACAGAATCCATTGCTTTCATTTTTTCATTCTCAAGTTGAATCTCCTTGACGCGCTTCTTATACTTTGGATTTGACAAAATTTCATCGACCCCCTGCCGAATCTGTCTCTGCGACGGCGTTCCTGTCCTCAAGTTGATCCCCACGCCGGCAAACTCGCCTCGATTTGCAACTTCGGGCTTGTCCTCGCTTCCACCCGCCAGCACCATCGGTACACCATTGACGATGCCGTGTATAAAGCCACCATAGCCAGCGTTCAAAACAAACACCGAAGCATAGGGTAACACGGCGTCGTATGATAAATAGTCCACAGTGTAGGCATTCGATGGAATCGCAACTTCACCGGGTAATTCAGCACCTTTTTGGCCTAGAATCGCCACCACAACGATATCATCTCTGTCTGCGAGCGCATGCATCGCAGGGACAAGAAGTTGGTCGTAGCGCACCGCGACTGTGCCCTGTGACACTACCACGACCGGCTTGCTACCATTGATGACGGCCTCCCAAAACGGTGGCGCGGAAAACGTCTTTTGAGGGGCACGAGGCGGCAAGGCACCAATGAAACGCACCTTGGGGTGGATATCGGAGCAACGATACTCTAGACTCGGAGGACACATTTGCAGCGTTACGTCGGCCGTGGTGGTGATGACATCCAGTGGGCTGCGGCCTTCCACATCGTGCATCTTCGTCGCGCCAAGCTCAGCCAAGACTTTACTTTGCAGAGCCACAGACTCTGAGAGAGCACCTTTAATCATATCGCTGTGCATTTCCTTGTACTTTTCACGGCTTTCCGCTGTTCCATCTGGGATGATGGCCAGGCCAAAGGGTGCGCTGTCGACGCTGCTGAGCATGTAGCTGCAAGCATGAATGTTGACGGCGCGAGGCCGCCTAGTGAACCCCTTTGGAAGTGGCGCACCAAGAAATAGAGGATGGTCACCAAGAAAAAACGACTCGGTCAAAAGCACGACTTTGTGTAAAGGCTTTTCCCGTTTGACGTCCTCGAGGGCTGCGTACAGCGTCGCCATGCGGCTGGCGGTGGGCTTGATGAACAGCTCGATCATAGCGCCATTCACACGATATCCTGGGTCCGCTATGACAGATAGCTCGGTGGTAATTCTTTGAATATCGTCATAAGGCGGAACGGGGACAAAGCCTGCTCCCACCGCAGCTGTGCGGGCTCTGTAGTCCTCGCTTGCAAGGAACGTCACATCATAGCCGCGGAGAACCAGCTCCTCAACGATGCGTAGAAGAGGAAAGGTGTGACCATCAGCGGGTGATGCAAGCGCTACAATCTTGAGGTTGGAACGGTCAGCCAGATCATCAATAATTGGCTCGCTGCGTGACGGAGACATGTTGTACAAGGTAATTGAAGGGCGAGAAAGAAAGTCAATGTCCAAGGAGTTCGGCAGGTCTGGAAATCAAAGCAACTTATACGACCTCGATGAATGCCGGGCGGCAACGGATGAGCCATGCTCAGCGCCAGAGATTGGAATCCGTGTCTTCCGTCCTATGCACAGAATGAACCCACAAATGATGTGGTCAGACACTCATCGCCAATCTCTTTCGGGCGTCAACTTGTGCCACAACCCCAGACAACTAACGCCTTGATCGGGACATCGGAGCTAACGCTGCCCGACGACCTCCGTCACGCGACGGACAATCACTACGGCACTTGGATTAGCTTTTACACACTGACTTCCTGCACACCGCGAAACGCCGAATGCCCGATGAATCATCCAGCTCGCCGCTCTTGGAAGCGTACCCCTTACCAAGCATACGATTATTGATGGGATCAGGTTATGGATCACGATCCGAGATGCGGGTGCATCTTAGTAAAGCAGTGAGCGGGGTCTGGCGTCGGTATCTCTCCGCTTCGGTCTTCGGACATCTATCTGGGCCGGGCCGCCCGGGCCGCTCGGGACGATTTGGGGTGGCGCTGTCGGGAGTTGGATTTGCGGGCAAGCATCTTTGCGAGCCTTGAGATAAATATGGCGTCGATAACTGCTCAAGACTCCTTTGATTTGGCGTCTCCTAACACTGCGCTCGTCTCCTACATCAATCAAGATTGGCTCAAAATGGCTCTCGTCGAGAAAATTCAGTTGGCAGACAATTTTTCTGTCTATGCGAACCCAGCTGCTAAGCTTGAAGTGGAATTTATTCACAAAGAGATCTTCATCGACAAGTGCTACGATGTCGCCCCCTTTCCCGACGATAGCTTCATAGTTGATGCCGGTGGCAACATTGGCATGTTCACCCTATACATGAAGAGAAAATATCCGCAATCAACCATTCTCGCTTTTGAGCCTGCCCCGGCCACGTTCTCTACATTTCAGCGCAATATGGAATTACACAACGTTTCCGGTGTACAGGCCCATCAGTGTGGGCTCGGCAGGGAAAATGCAAGTCTGGCCTTGACGTTCTACCCGCAGATGCCAGGCAACTCGACGCTGTATGCCGAGGACAAAACGAACCAGATGAAGTCTGTGGACCAAAATCACCCCATCGCCAAGCTTATGCAAGAGACGCAAGAGGTGCAAGTTGATGTGAAGCGGCTGTCGGATTTTCTTGGCAAAGTCCCCAATCAAAAACGCGTCAACCTGCTCAAGGTAGACGTGGAGGGCGCCGAGATGGACGTGTTACGAGGTTTAGATGACGAGCATTGGGATCTGATAGACAATGTTGTAGTCGAGCTTTGCGACAGCAAAGGAGACTTTGCTACGGCCAGGACTCTGCTGGAATCCAAGGGATTTGCGGTTGCTGTAGAGAAGCCCGACTGGGCACCACCAGATCTGAAGATGTACATGATGATTGCAAAGAGAAACTGAGGGGTGTCTATTTAGCCAGCCAACTTTCTAACCGTTCTATACCTAATTTCTATATATATGCCCGATATGTATCATGTTCTTTTGCCTCTGCCGCGATCTGCCGCGGCAGGAAATATTCAGTTGGACTTTTGCGCCCACTTGAGAGCACCGGGAACGGACTCATCAGCTGCAACATATTTACACTGTGTAAAATTTGACCACAATTGCCCGAGGAAAGAGCGATCGTCCCGATGGTACAGGTCTCCAAGGACAGGCTTAAGGGCATCGGTGGCTTCTTCAGCATAGTAGAAAGGGATTCGGCTGCATAATTATAGTGAGACAAGTGCCCGTGATTGTTCTTGTGCTGGGTGAATTTTACTTACGGGAACAAATGGTGAACGACATGGTGCTCAATGATGCCGTGGAAGAGGTGGCGCCCAATGAAGCCAAAGTCGCGATCGACAGTGGCCAGCGCACCTTTGACAAAAGTCCAATGTTCAGCTTCGAAGTGAGGAACATCTACATGAGTGTGATGTAGATAGGTGATGGCAACTTGAGCTCTCAGTTAGTTTCGTCCAGCTAACTTGTGTTGCGAACGGGGAAAACAGACTCAGCCAGTGGTGGACCCAGACGTAGGGTTGCAGATAGAGGAGTACTACTGTTTGCGTACCAATGACACCAGAAAGTTTGTATAGGGCCAAAAACATTAGTCCCAGTCCAACGTCAGACAAGGCAATGTATGGCGCCTCGCTTGGACGAAAGACGGCGCTGTTGGGATCGAAATGACTGCGACCCAAGAGGCTGGATGTTGGCTTCTGCTGGCTGTCGCATCCAGCCGAGACGTT
Source organism: Beauveria asiatica (assembly GCA_038367545.1). Lineage (NCBI taxonomy): Eukaryota > Fungi > Ascomycota > Sordariomycetes > Hypocreales > Cordycipitaceae > Beauveria > Beauveria asiatica. The sequence goes on along the minus strand of JAAHCF010000184.1, from coordinate 38,736 downwards.
GAACAGCAGATAGAAAATCCAACCGAAGAGCTGGTGGGAAATGAGCGAAATAGCTTGGAAGACGGGCGTATCTTCGAGGAATTCCATGTTGAAAAAACTGAGGCGTGCTTCATAGTCTGCACGCGTCTTGGGGACAAAGGCCATGTCCTTTTCCATGTGGCCTGTGAACTTGTGGTGGCGGTGATGTGAGAACTTCCACGAGTAGTAAGGTACCATGAGGCTTGAGTGAGTCAAGAAGCCAGCCACATCGTTGAGAAGAGGGTGCTTGGAAAATGCCCCGTGGCCAGCTTCGTGGCCCAGAATCCAGAGTCCTGTGCAGATGAGGCCTTGACTAAAGCCGTAGAGTATCCAGGCGGTTGCTCTCAAGGCCGCATCATCAATAGAAGGAATGTAGTGAGCGGCAGCCCAGCCAAGCGTACCAATCAAGACGACATCACGGACCAAGTAGCTCATAGATATGAGCACTGACGGCTCGAAGCAATGCTTCGGAATTGCCTGACGCAATGTATTGATGTCAGGATACACCGGGCCTGATGGCGAGCTGAATTGTGGCAGAGAAATGTCAGACGAACGAGCCTGTGTTATGCCAATCGCAGATTTGAGTACTCACACTGAGGAATCAGCCTTGGGGATTCGTTGCGACATGTTCGTTTAGCTTGTCACGGACCAGATTTGAAAGAGCAAGGCTCACTGGAGTCTATTGGCGCCGCAGCAAAGATAAGCCACCAAGAAATGAGAGGTAATGCGTGAGAGAAGGTCAGGAATCAATTTTCTCTCTTATTATTATCGATAATTTTTCCCCAGTCCCCTTTTTCTTACAAGCTAATTTTAAGCACCAAATTTTGGCTGACGCTATGACTAGTGAGAGCAAAAGCTTTCTCCTTTTACGAAAGATAGCCATCGTGGACAGGGAACATTAGTGGCCAGGCAAGGACCATAAATGGGTCGAGGCTCTTGAAGGGCAAATTTGTTACAAGGTCCCTGAAAAATTTATGGGTTTGTGGACGGATGAGACCCTGCGTGGAACCCGTTTGGCCAGCTTAAACGTGCGACGCGCTATACTTGTTTCGGCATTTGGGTGCAGCATTTTCGACGCACGTGCTGCCTCGCTCAACAAATCAACAAAAGCAAATTCCTGCCCTGCTGTGTTCTAGTTATCTTCTGTCCCTGTATCAAGATTATGAGGGGCTCTCGTCCCCATGTATTATTATACCTAGGTACATGTGTCAGTCCCCCCACCACCCGATGAAGGTAGTGGGGGCCTGGCACATGTAATCAATGCTTGTTAATCCGTATCCAGCCCAGTTCTAGGGCTTGTTGGTTCCATGTGAAACAGCGGCCTAATAAATATTCACTGGGTATTTACAATAATGAAACTCTGTTCCCATACGAGCGCAATCAGAGAGTGTACATCTGCCGCCTTGTAATCTAGATACATACAATCTCCCTCCCGCGATCTAAGAGTTAGCGCACTGGCATTATCAGGCACGTCACGATGGGACATGTCTCACGTGCCTCATCATTCGGTACAGAGTCTACCGCGCTAGCTTGACAATGCCGTGGCTGCCTACTTTCTCTGGACTGTATGCTACCCGTTTGGCAAGCCCCAATAATATACCAATGGAAGAGAACCAAAAGTTTCCCAAAATATACCGCAAGATCTGAACGTATGAGGAAACGAATCGTTAATTGACTCCTAGGTAGGATTCGTGGCCGACACGCACGACTCACATCTCAAAGTGCTGCAGGCTGTGATCCGGCTTCGTCAAGTGCGCTTTGCACATGTGATAATAATTAGTTCGGGGCCTGTAACATCAGACCCTTGTTGGGTATTCCTCAATTTTCTATATCCCAGATTTATATTAGAATAAGTAGTTGCACCCAATCATGATTCTCAGCGTTGGGCTCAACACACATTGCTGGACGGACGTCTTGCCCGGTGCAGTACAGCAGTATAACGTATGGCAAAGCCGAGAGACACGCTTGTCGTCCAAGTACAATGCGTGGCTAATTTTCGACGTAACTCGGTGGCGTTTCGAACGGTACGCTGCTCGTGGCTGGTGCAAGACTTTGACGCTGACCGCGGCTTCTTCGAGCCCATCCCCGGGCCTGCGGCAGCTTTTATGGCAGCTGTTTGAAGCCGCTGTTGTGTCTTTCCGAGGTGCGACAAACTTGGCTGCCCCTGTCTGCGACGTTGATTTCACCACACCTTTTAATAGAAGAAATAGTTTTTGTAAGTCGCCCCAAGATGGCTTCATTGACTGAGGGTGGGGCGTTTGTCGCACTCGTGCAGGCGTTTCGTTGGCAGACTCCTGCTACACGGCTTCCAGGGCCAGGAAAGATGTGCGTCTGTGTCGATGTAGGTATGTAGTCAATAGTAGACATATGTCATTTTCGGCCTTTACCTGTTCAGATTCGACATTGTTGGTTTGTTTTGTCCAGCACGGGAGCCCTTGGCCTGGGGTTTCTTTTAGTCCTAGCTAACTGGCTTTGGCACACTCTTGAGTGTATACATGTTATGGCCGTAGAAGAAAACGATGAGACAATACCGAATGTTGTGTTCTTGAAGCAGGGCATATAGTCACGGAAAACAGAGTTACGTTACTTTTCATGTATGGAGCCAATGAATTCCACCGTTGATATACAGCTCACTCCATCTACTTTACAAATGACATGGCAACAAGGAAACGCCAGCTGTCAGATTAATTTCGTTCAAGGTCGGTCGAAGTATGTCCACTGACCATCGACGGGCTTCTCCTCGAGGTCCTCCCAGCTGCACAGCAAAGTTAGCAATTATCCTTGTCGGAGCTAGAACCAAAACTTACACCTTGGCCTTTTCCATGACCTCGATCATCTTCAACTCGCCCTCGGCAACCTCGATAACCTCCTCTATGAGACCAGCACCGAGCTTTTGCTCGAGTTCTTGTATCCTGCAGCGCTCGTTAGCCCCATCCGTGTCTAATGATACCATCCTCTGGCGGCTATGCGTGCAGCCAAAGCAACAGAGGCCAGCTTACTGATCCGCCGTCAGCTGAGGCTCATCCTCCCATTCAATCTTCTCGTGGTCCTCGAGGGGTTTGCGCTCAGCCCAGATGGCCACGTCGGCGCGCTCGGCCGGAGAGCGGATGCCCTCGAGCTCGCCGCCCTCATTCTCCTCGCCATCCCACTCCTCAGTGCGCTCATCGCCAGGGAGGTGCCTCGACCCGACGACGAAAATGCGGTCGCCTAGCTTGACGGTGCGGGCTTCGCTGCCGTCGACGCGGCCGCTAGCCACGCGGAACTGCTCGGCGTTGTTCTTGACCAGCTCGCGCGCCTTGGCCGCCCACGCCTCGTACCCGGGCGGCGTGTACTGCTCGACCAGCGCCATCCTGTGCTTGGTCGTGGCTTCGACCGACTGCCGATACAGCGACGTCGCCGGCAGCGACTGCAGCTTGTGGAGGGTGCTGCCGTAGAGGAAGAGGAGGGTCGATCGGGGGGTGGCGTGCGTCCACAGACCCGTCAGCCCAGTGGGCGTACCGGGTTCGAGGTAGCGCGCGAGCGCTGGAAGTGTTGGCCGCATGCTTGGCGGATGCAATTGGCAATTGTTGTCCCCGTGGTGCTGAAGTTCGGCTTTTGGACCGTCTGCAGAGATTCTGCTCAATGCTCTGGCCTAGCCTCCAATGAGGTCGAGCAATTACAAAGCGTGATGCATCACGTGGAGAGTCACGTGGATCACATCGACCATCGCGCCTGAAGGCTCCTTGTCGGATATGACTTGGATTCTTAGAAGTAATTATCAATCTGTATTTTTCACTACTTTGCTTTGTACCAGTGTCGCATTGTCGCTCTATGCGACGCTTTTTCGAGTTGCACAGCTACAAGAAGTTATAGTCAAGCTGCGTGTCCATGGAGTGGATCCATGAAACAGAGCCATTCAATACTCCTTATAAGGAGTGGCCGTATTGGCCATCAATGCCTAGTCAATATAAACACATAGGAAATATTAACTGCCAGGCGCGGATTTACCAGTCATCCTGCCACCGTATATTCTGCCCTCAACCACGTCGCGCTCACTTTAAGCAGCATCTTCACGGCTCTTGCGATAGTTGGCCTATGCGATGGATTAGCCGCGTTGAGGATGGGTATGACCATGCAATCATACCTCTTGCTCGGTCTGAAGCTGCGCAATGATCGGCGCAAGCTCACCAAGAATCTCAGAAGCCTTCTTGTGATACTCAATTTGGGCGTTGATGAGCTCAGACAGGTTACGCAGAGGCTCAGGAGTATCAAGGACCTGGGTTTGTTAGCCCTGGGCGTAAATGTGCAACCTCACGTAACTTACGTTCTTCATGACGCCGACAGCCTCCTCAGTCTGAGTGACAAACTCGTCCTCAGCCTTCTCAATCTCCTCCTGGGCCTCGGGGCTGAGCTCAGGCTCTTCCTGACCAGCAGCAGAAGAGCTCTGGCCCAGCTTGAAAGTAGTGCCCTTGGCATGAGCTTTGACAGCATCTAGAGACAACCTGGATTTTTCGACGTTTTTTCTCGCGCGGGTGGCAAACATGATGTTGGTGTTCAGGGTGGTGTTCCAGCCAGCAAGAAAGCGGCTCTGAATCTGGGCATCCTGGGCAAGACGAGCCTCGCCGACGCGCTCCATGGTGAGCGCGTACTTTTCGAGAGCGGTAGCCAGAGGGTCCTCGCCAGCACCTGTGTGGTTCTGGTGCAGGGTCTGGCTCGAGGCAAGACTGGCGCGGGCAATGGCATGGCTAAACGTCTTGGGCTGGGGTTTGGCGGTCGGAGGGGTGACGAGAGCGGCCTGGGCTTCGGCGGTGCTGGTGGCAGAAGAGAGAAGAGAGACCTTTTCGCTGACGGTACGGCCGAGATCCTGAAAAGTCTCCTTCACGTTCGGCGGGTAGTCGTATGCTTCGTTGGAGTATTGCTGGCTGCGATCGGGGGGAGAAGACGTCGCGGTTAGTGGAAGGGAGAGATAGGCAGAGGCAATTAGTGCCAGTTTCATGAGAGCAAAGTACACACGTGACATTGAGCATCTTCTGGTGAGCCTGCTTGAGGGCATCAACCTTCTTCTCGAGGTCGATGTAGTCGGCGGGCAGCTGAGTCTGTATTGCGCCAGTGATTAACAGATGATCGCGAGCAAGCCATCCGTGCATGGACTTCGCACCTTGTCCTCAGACTGGCCAAATTGCTCCTTGGTATACTGGAAGGTGCGCGACGCGAAGGGCGTGATCTGCGCACCAAAGTCGCTGCCGAGCGCAAACAAAGTATCACGGTTAGCTAGAGCTGAACCTTGATCGACAACGTGGGGGAGGAAGCTTGTGCAACCAGTAGGCGGCGGCGACTTCGGCAACATACGAGAGATTCTTGCCAAACTTGGAGAAGTCCATCTTGGGCGGAGAGAGATACAACCAACGAGAAATCGTTGAAACGGAATACAGGACACTAGGAATTCGACGAGGGGGGGGGTATGCAAGATGTATGCTCGCACTGAACGGTTCGATGAAGGGACAGCGTCACAAGCGAAATGGCGCGCCAGGTCGGCTCCACCCAGGGGTGGTTTCCACAGCGGCCACAGCGGCCAGAGCACCCTAGAGCAACGCAAAGGACAGGTGAAGAGCTAAGCTTTTTGCTGGGCGAGCCTCCATCACCTGCACGTGACGCATGACGTCGTTGTGCTATAAGGGGGGGTATAGGCGCCAAATATAAAAAATGTGGCGCGTCCATTTTATTTACTATTACGAGCGTACAACAGTTCTGGGCGCCACCACAGAATTCCAGAGATAACGGTACAATTTGCGACCTTTATGAACATGGGCCAGATAACCACCAGTGATTGGCAGTTATACCTTTTGCTGCATTGCGAAAACTTTGGCAGGGTATCTTGATGAGAAACATCAGACAAATTCCAGTATTTCAAAAACTCCAAGCTCTAACACCGATTCCAAAATAAATAAATAAAAAATGGCAAATTCAACAGAATAGTCCAGTCGCCTAATCTTCGAAACGCCGCCCGATGAATGTATGCTTCCCTTAACTAGTCTACAATATGCTGATTATCTGCCCAGCTCGGCTGTACACTACGACATACAGATTCGTAGTGCTGCAGCTTTGGCTGGCGCCCACACAGACCCAGCGTTGTCCAAAACATGGTCCAGTTGGAGTCGGATAGCTTGATTGTGCCAACGGATCGCTCAAAATACCACTTGTTAACGGGATTGTTTTTGCGGCTTCGCCAGCAGACGCCATCTGGGAAGCAATCCCGCACCATGGCGTTGAAGACAATGTCCGCGACGCCGCCGCTGCCCTGTCGAGATCTCAACACGGCAAACTTGTCGAGATATGGCACATAGAGTCCCTGTTCGTACGCCTCCTGGTCTGTCACTCCTTCGGGCTTCTCCCACGTGAGAATTGCGCCGCCTTCGTACTCGCCTGCAATGATGATGCCGGCGAGGTTGTTGTTGACACGGTTCAGGTAATGCTGCACATCAAGCTTTCTACCAAATGAGTCATCGATGAGATGCACCAACCGAGGCAAATTAACATTGTTATCCGTCAACCGACAGCGCGATGCCCCCGTCTTGGGTGGCCGCCAGGGATTCTCTCGTGGATCCGGATATATGGTCAACGGCATACCCCTCTTCACCAATGTAGCCGCCGTAGAATCGCTCGGGTCTATGCGGTAGCCCCCGTCTTGAATTCGTTGCAGCGGCAGAGACGACGAATACATTGGTTTGTCTGTTAAGAGGTTGTAGAGAATCGGATTATGCTTCTTCCGGGTAGTGACCATGCCATCAAATCCCAGCTGACTCTCTTCCATCTTGATGGAACGCGGCTCCGAGTAGATTGGGCTCGTGTTTGCGGCTGCGAATGGCGTGGTGATGAGAGCAGAGGACGACGGCGGCAAAATGCTCAAGGTTTCTTTGGCCAGAAACAGGTTTGAGACGTGATTGTTGGTAGTCGGCTTCCCGCTTGGACTTCCTGTCGCCGGTGACCCTTCTGGTCCCAAGAGCTGCGCACGAAGCCTCTCGTATTCTTGCTCAAGATTGATAAAACGATGACACACGCCAATGCCACGACCAGAAGTCGGGGTACCGCCTAGTGCATCGAGCAAAATGACACGCTCTACGGAAGCAATCTTCTCTGGTCGCCAGATATTCTTGCTGTTTCCGCTTGCATCCGGAAGAGGGGGCTTGTCGAACTGAAGGCCGGACAGGAAAGCCGTCAACGCGAGCACCGTCTGCTCCGCACTAGCAGGTCTAGCAGCAGATAATTCATCTCGAGCAGACACGGACGCGATAACAGGTACGAGTCTGCGCTCAAAAGCACGCTTCAGTAGGCCGCGATCACTGACTTTGATGGAGTTGGAGTACACCGAAGGTCGCGGCGCATCCGGGGCTTCCCCTATGAAGATGTCGCTGATGACCTTGGCGCCAGGTTTGCCGAAGGTGTCAACAGCTTCACAAAGCCGGAGCGCCTCGTCTTCAAACAGCTGACGATTGCTATCTCCGGTGCAATCAATGACTACGGCGCTGAGGAGACCCAGTGCGCGCAACTGTGCGATGGTCTTGGCAATACCGTCGACTGTGCTTTGGACAAGATGCTGTGGATCGCGTAGCATAACGATGGCGATGTTGACGGGCTCGGCCACAGAAAGAGCACTGGTGGATTTCTGGCTGTGTGATGTTTTCCCCAACTCCGTTTCACCGGGCCGATTGGCGGTGTATTTTTGCAGATAGCCTCTGGCATCTCGTCTCGTAGCTGTTGACTCTAGCACAGAGACAATGACGTCCTGGGCATGTTTTTAGTTTCTTTCTTTTTTAAGAACCATTCTCAAGTTTGTACATACCCTTTCCAAGGCTTGTTTCTTGACTCTGGCCACAGACGATGATGACATGGGTCTAGTGGCCTCCGCGGTAGCCGTCGTCGTCGTCGCAGCAGTCGCGAGCGGTTTAATTGTGGCCTGCTTTGACATGCTATGCGCGAGTCGCCTCTGCTCCCCAATAGAGCGTCCACTCACCAGGGACAGGTTGGGGCCACAACCCGAAGCCGCCTTCCTAGCAGTTGCCCAGCTCATGATGATGTTGCGAGGCGGTGACGGAGGTTCGGGTCAAGTGAGACGGAGAAATTGTTTTTTTTTTTTTTTTTTTTTTTTTTTTTTTTTGCGTTAGCACAAAGGCGAGCTTCCGCTTGGCTGCGGCCAGCTTCTTTGAAAGAGGGGCCTAGTCGTGCCTCATGCGGGTTCATATATTGAAAAAACTTGGGGATAACAATGTTGACCGAGGATAGATTACCGTGAGCCTGGCAATGAGAACCAGAATCAGAAGAGCCAAAGCGGTTTGGTATAAGTCGGGTTGATGAGTCAAGGGGAGCCGCTGATGATTTTGTGCTTGGGGAAGCTTTTCAGTGGCTACAGTGGACTCAGTGGACTCGGTGGCGCTCCACTGCCCTGAACCTGACGGAGAAGGCCTTGATTGCCGAGGCGTCCCGATCTAGCTCCGAAGACGTGAAGTGCAAAGGAGCGGGATGGCAAGATTGTGCACTTGAAAATCTGGGGCGTATTCCATCTAAATATCGAGATAACCTGGCTTGGTCGGTTATACGCTCTTGATGCGCGTACTTTAAGACAGCTGAGGTATATCCGGCGTTACTGTGCCCGGACGATCCCGCACGGTGCCAATGGCTGTGTGTACGAGATCTGCTAGTTTCTGAATACTATGATGACCACAACAAAACGTGCGAATCCAACCAGTTGGCAAAGTTATGCTCCTACTCCCTAGGTATGTTCTCATGAGTATATCTGCTGCACCTTGCAAGCCGGCCTAATGAATTCTGGTATCTCGTTGGCGGGAGACTTGGTGGACTCATCCTTTTCGGCATGCTGCTTTTTGATGACGCAAACGCCTGGATCAACCCTGCGTTGCCCGCTTGCCCGCCTCACTTCAGCAATCCTCCATCCGTTTTGCATATTCAATCTGTTACACATGACATCACCTATGCACCATTCTCAAACTTCAGATCGGCCTCCTTTCGCACCACGCCATAGATGCCCGCAATGTCGCCCGACGGGCCCGCGTGCTCCTTGAGGCTTGCCAGATGCGCGTCGGCCGTCTCGACATTCTGCACCTTGGTGCCCGCTGCCTCCGCCAGCGCCTTTGCGTGCCGCGCGTCCTTGCGCGCGAGGTCCACGGCCCAGAGCGGCTCCTCGCGCTTGTAGTAATCCCCCGTGAGCATGCGTGTGCTGTACGCCGCGTACGGCCCCGGCAAGAGCGCCGACACGAGCTTGTGCAAGTGCTGCGTGCCCAGGCCCGACTTTTCCGCCAGCACGTGCGCCTCTGCCAACTGCTCGACCATGTTGAGGATAAAAGTGTTGCCAATCACCTTGAGCGTCGTGGCCTTGCCGTAGGCCGCGCCTGCGAGGTCAATCTCGGCGCGCGCCGTCACACCCACGAACCAGGGCCGCGCGCGGTTGACGCTCACCGGCGGGCCCGCGAGCACGGCAATAAGCTGGCCGGCTTCGGCGGCGGCGGGAGCGCCGAACACGGGCGCGGCGACAAACTCGGCGCCCCGCCCGAGGAGCTTGTCCGCCGTCGCTTGCGTCGCGTCCGGGTGGATCGTCGAGCACTCAATGAAGAGCTTACCGGCGACGTCGGCCTGCAGCGCCGTGTCGATGGTTTGACTGACGGCCGCATCATTCGCTACGCAGGTGAAGATGACGTCGGCCTTGGCCACGGCTTCGACGAGCGACTCTACCACCTCCGTCTTGCCGGCGGGAAGCTTCTGGCTCAGATCGACCGCGCGCTGCCGAGAGCGATTGTAAATGAGAAGTGGGGAGTCAAGATTGCCCTTTTCGACAATGTTCTTGCACATGGCCTACGGTCGTATTGATTAGTGCGTCGCATTGCGAGTCAAGGTACGCTGTAATACTTACCCGGCCCATGTTGCCGAGGCCGATCCAGAGTAATGTTGGGGCCATTGTCACTGTGATGTCTGCTTGACGTACTGTGTGAATTGTAGAATCTTTGCGCAGCGGGTAGAATGGTTCTTGCGTTTCGAAAAAGTGTACAGCACAAGTCTTGAATGTTTCTTGCGAGACATGATGGCCGACGCGACTTAAATAGGAATGCCAGCTTCGGGATAGGACGGCATTATGACCAGGCGATTTGTAAGTGATTTCATAGCGTACGATAGTTTCCGGTTTGACTACGAGAAATCACGGCCCTAAAAGCCCGCTAATCACAAATAAACGCGTACATCATAACCACACCTCGCCTTTGATGATAAAGGCGAGGCGACGAGATATTGTTCCGCAATATCCGGAGACTTCCGCAACATTGTCCATTTGCATTTGTCTCATAGTTAAATACTGCATTCGCATTTTAGCACCTACCCTGGACGCTTTCGGCTGATAGGCAAATTAGTAGTTGGTCGACTCGAATTTTGTGATGACTAAGCGCTTGCACTCCGTGGCTGTCGTCACTGACAATCTCCGCCGGCCTGCGTAGCTCTGGCCGAAGAGCAGACAGCATCGCCAAAGCCTCAACCTCGAGCGGCAGCACTTTACAGTGTCGATTTTCCCAGCACCGGCTCGAGATAGACAGTAAGCATGGCTCAAGGGTAAGCCCATGACCACCTCGAACCTGCGGCGTGCCTGCATGACATACCGATTTCCAGTTAACGCCCATCGCCCTCCTTCAGATACTCTGTCTTCATTGGCCTCTTCGTCATCGTGGCCATGTGTGCCGCCGCATGGCTTCTCGCTCCCAAAGGCGAGAACCGTGTGTATGTTTCAAATCCCCCGCCCTTCATTTGCCAGCCACCTGCTAACCCGCGCTTCAGACTGTGGCGCTCATCCCTCATCCTCGCCATCGTCAGCTGCTACCTCATGTGGGCAATCACCTTCCTGGCACAACTGCACCCCTTAATCCGACCGAAACGACACGATCTACGAGAACAATTCCTAGAGCACTAGCCGGGGTAACGTCGACGTGGAGGATGCAATGTTCGATGGACGACGAGCGAGCACAGGAAGGAAAAGGAAGCGGCCGCCATCATGCATGGCCGCTCGCGTATAACTATAATTGCAGATCATTTGAAGAGCTATTTTATGTTATAGGCGTTCAATTTAATTAAGTTTCTTCTATAAGCAAGAATAGAACGAGGAGAAGAGAGCTGGCTTTGTATGTTGCGAGCTTTTCCGACGCAAGCCTGCCAATGCTACAATGCCGACGGAGGGATGCATTACTGGGTTGATAAAATTACCATACATTTTTAGCTATTATATATCGTTATATTACATAGGGTATCTTCATCATGATGCGATAGCCAGGCGCACTACCCAATCCGTCACATACGCCACCATGGCCCAGAGCGCCTTAGCATCCGTCGCCATGCTCGCGTCGACAGATATTGAGTCGACATCATCAAGCCCCGCAGCCACGAGCACCAACCGCGCGACGAACCAGCGGGCGGCCGCGCCGGCGAGCGCGAGCAGGCAAGCGACATAGTAACGGCAATCGAGCAGGATGCGCAGCGCCTCGACGTTGTTGGCGACGACAGCCCAGCCGAGCGACGTTGCCGCCGCGGGCACGTCGTAGTCCCAAATGACGAGCAGGATTGGAAACAGCTTGGTCGAGGAGGACACGAGCAGCGCCGTAGACACGGCGTTGGGGCGACCGTGCCGCGGGAGCACGCCCAGCAGAACGAGCGGCGATAGCGACGAGGCGACGAGGAAGCGAATGACGATGTGGAAGGCGACGGTCGATAAGGTGCAAAGCAATACTGTCGGAACAGAAACGAATTAGGTGTGTTTTAAAGAAATAGGATAAGAGAAAAGCGTGGTTGATCTGCCCTTACGGAAGAAGAAGTATTGAATCACAATGGGCTGTTGCGCAAGCTGGCCCAGGTTGCTTTCACCTGACGTCTTGCCGGGCAGGTCTTGGTTCTCGATGCGCGCCCATGTGAGGTAGACGTCGAATAGCAGCAGCAAGACGCCGAGTCGAACAATTGAAGGCTGTCCATTTCTCACGCGGTTAGCATATCAAGCAATCTTCTTTCCCTTCTCTCTATATGACCAAATATGATTCCATAACGTACATCGAATCGGTCGCCATCACGCATCAGCGTATTATGTAGTAAATGCCGGTAGACCTGCAAACGCTCCCCGTCAGTTTTGCTCGTGAGCAGCCCCTCTCCCTTCCCTTAAAGCCGCCGTTCCGCCGCGTACCTGGGGCTTGATGAGAACCAGATCGATAAAGAGCACGACAAAGTCATGCTCGACGTATTTATCGCAGAAGCGCCCGCACTTGCGGCACACGGTCAGCCGGATGTTGTGTCCGCTGGCCTTGTCGCCCGCACCCGAGTACTGCGTCCACAGCGTCTTGACCGGGTGCCGGCACTCGATGCAAATCGGCATGGCGGGTATCAAGTATTTAATTCTTTCTTGTTTCCGCTAGCGGCCAGCCTTGTTTTGATAGTATTTGCCTAGGCACCCAGTTGCCGTCGGCAGATGCGAGCAGCCAGGTCTGGTTTCTCGAGCTCGAATTTCTGGCCGCTACCTAACTACACCACTGTAGTAGAAGATAAAGGGTTAAGTTTAAATATATGATTATTTTTATTAACTAAGATAATAATAGTTAAATAGAACTTTTTTATAATAAACTTAAAGAAGATATAAAAAATAAAATTACTAAAAAAGATTAACCTAATAACTTTAACTATTTTATTAAAAAAATTATTAAAATTAATAATTATTTTTATATTAAATAATTAAAATATAATAAAAAGAGTATAAATTACTAAGATAACTTCTTATAATATAATTAGGTAAATACTAATAAATATTAGAATAGATTTATAGTTTATAAAACTTACTTAAGCCTAATAAAACTTAATATTATTAGAAAAAAGAAAAAAAAAGAAATATTATAATTATAAAAAGGCTAAATACTTTATAAATAAGTATAAAGTACTTAAGAAATAATAAAAGCTAGTTATTAAAAGAAAAGAAATTAGTATAGTTTATTATAAAGATTTACTTATTTAAAATATTAATATAATTAATAATAAAAAATATTTCTTAAATACTAATTAGTTTATAAATTATAATAAAAAACTTATATTTAATAAAGATTAGGACTTTAGAATATAGCTTATTTTAAATAAAGAAAAAGACTTTAAATTAATTAGCTAAGATATTAAAGAAACTATTAATATAATTCTTAAAATATTTTTAAAAGAGATTTATATAAATTATAACTTTAAGCTAGTTAGTACTTTATTAGTTAGTTTAGATAACCTTAAACTAGTAAAAGTAAGAATTTATAGAACTAATATCTCTTATTTAGTAATTCTTAAATAGAAGTTTAGAGAAGTAATAAAGAGAGTAAGTCTTAAAATTTATACTTTTATAGTATATTACTTAATACTTATAATAAAATATTTTAATTATATAAAAATTTTATAAGTATTTTATTCTTTTAATAATTATAAAGAGTATTTTTAAAAGAAGCTTAAATACTAATTTTTTTTTAAATTTAACCTTAATATAAAATATAATTTATTTTTAAAAATAAACTTATAAAACTAGAAAATCTAAAAAAAAACTTAAACTATTTAAACCTAAAAAAGAATAATATATATTATATTAAGGAAAAAAATACTTATATTATTTATATTTTATTATTAAGACTTATAAGAAAAGAGAATAATATACTTATAAATAGTTTATTTAGTCTAAACTTAATTAATATAATTAGTAAATTAAATAATTACTAAAGCTTTAATATAGTTATATAAAACTAATAATAATAAAGAAGAGAAGAATAAAAAAAATAAAAAGAATAAAAATAAATTAAAAAAATAATAACTATTATTATTAATAAGACTAATTCTTTAATAAAAATCTAATAAGTCTTTATATACTATAAATATTAATAGTAATAAATATTTTACTTTTAATATTATAATTAAAAAAATAAAAGTCTAAGTAATACTTAATAATAAAGTATTAAGAAATTATATTTTACTAAATTTTATTAATAAATTATAATTACCTTAAAATAAAAGAAATAAGCTTTATTAATTTATAAATATAAAAAAATAATATTTAGTATAATTAAAGTATAATAAACTAAGAAACTATATAATTTCTTATTTTTATTTTTAATATAAATTATATATTATTTTTAAATATTATAATAATTTTAAGATATAATATTATATTAATATTATTTTAATTATAAATAAGTAATCTTAAAGTTAATTAAAGAATAAGCTAACTTTAGTAAAATATATTAAGATATAATTATAATAATAAAAGTAACTAAAAACTAAAAAAAGTACTTTAATTAAATTAAGATTAACCTTAAAGAATTTACTTAAGTACTTTAGAATTAAAAACTAGTATAATAAAGATTCTAAAAAAATACTTAAAGTATAATAAGTTATTTAATAAAAAGCTAGAAATAAGACTATTAAAGTATTTATATTAAGACTATAAGATTAAATTCTAGCTTAGTAAAGAACCTAAGTTTTAGAAGATATATCTTTAAAACCTTAAATAAAATAAAGTATTTAAAAAGTATTTAAAGAAAATATTATAAAAAAGTTATATATAATCTTCTAAATCTTTAATAAAATATCTAATCTTATAAGTATTAAAATAAAATAAAAAACTATAATTATATATTAATTATTATTAATTAAATAATATTATAATTAAAAATTAATACTTATTATTATTTATTATAAAAATATAAAATAAAGTAAAATAAGTTAAATAGTTTATTATTTTTAACTTAAAAAGAGCTTATAACTTTATTTATATAAAGAATAATTATAAGTAAAAAACTACTTTTTAAATTATAAGAAGATACTTTAAATATTTAATAATACTTTTTAGTTTTATTAATATATTAATTATCTTTTAGATTATAATTAATAATATATTATAAAAATAACTTAATAACTTTATAATTATTTATTTTAATAATATTCTTATTTATTTTAATATACTTAAGAAATATAAAAAAGATATATATAAAATACTTTAAGTACTTTAAGATAATAATTTACTAGTTAAACTAATAAAAAGTAAGTTTTACTAATAAAAAATTAAATTCTTAAGATATAAGATTATCTTAAAATATATTAAGATAAGTTTATTAAAGATTAAAGATATTTAAAATTAGTTAATATTAATTAATATTAAAAAAGTTAAAGAATCTTTTAGATTTATAAATTTTTATTAATATTTTATATATAAATTTAAAAAAATTACTATTTTATTAATAAAGTTTATAAAGAAAGATAAACCTTTTAAATAAATTAAAAAGAAAAAAAAAGCTTTTTAGACTTTAAAAAAAAGAATCTTAAAAGAACTAGTTCTAATTATAACTAATTTAAATAAATTATTTAAAGTTAAAACTAATACCTTAAACTTTATAATTAAAGAATAACTTAAATAAAAAGATAAAGAAAAATAACTTTATTTAATTACCTTTTTTTAAAGAAACTTTATAAATTAAAATTAAATTATAATATATATAATAAAAAACTAATAATTATTATTTAAATATTAAAAAAATAATAATATTATTTAGTAAGTATAAATTATAAAGTTAAGGTTTATTTAAATTATAAGAATTTTATTTTATTTATTATTATAAAAGAACTTAATAAATACTAAATATAATAATATAAAACCTTTATAAACTATAACTTTAAGATTTTATATTAAAAAGAGATACTTAATAATAAAATAAATACTTTTAATTAAAAATAAGATTTAAAATTAAAAAGAATACTAATTAAATATTTAATACTTAAGTATAATAAAAATAAGAATCTTATACTAAATACTTAAGAACTTAGTATAATTTAAAAAAAAGAATTAGATAATATTTAAATATAATAAATTAAATTATATATTAGTAAAAATAGTTATTTAAATAATTAGGAAATAAAACTATATTTAATTAAGAAAGAAGAAACCTTTTTATATAATAAATATTAATATATTCTTAGTATACTCTAAAAGTAGCTTATTAAAGAAATATATAAATACTTATTATATAAATATTAAAGTATAAGAAAAATAATTAATAAATTAAAAAGATTATATAACTTCTTAAAAAGTAAGAAAATAATATAATAAGTTATAAATAAATATAATATATATAAAAAGGTAAAAGTATTATAATATATACCTTATAAAGAATTATAATTAATATTATTATTAGAAAAAGTATAATAAATAGTTATAATAGACTTTATTATTAAATTATTAAAGTCTAAAGAATTAATAATAAGAGTAATTTATAATAATATCTTAGTTATTATAAATAAACTTATAAAATATACTTATTATATTTTTTATATAAAATTAAATAATAGTAAAGACTTAGTATATATATTCTTTAAAACTATTATTATATAATATAAATTACTAATAAAGTTTATATTAGATTATAATAAGTTATTTATATTTAAATTCTAAAAATACCTTATAAAGACTATAAAGATTAAGTAAGGTTTATTTATAATATTTTATTTATAGTTAAATAGTTAAATAAAGATTCTAAACTAAATACTTAAGTAATATTTATAAAGCTATATTAATTATTAGTAAAATAATTAGATAATATAACTATTACTTATATAATAGGCTTATAATAGTTCTAAGGTAAATAATATAAAAATATTATTATTTAAGGTAAATTATAGATTTAACTTTATTATTAATATATATATATTATATATTATAAATATACTAATAATTATAATATATATAAAAATAATTATAAAAGTATAAAAGTACTTATAATAAAAATAAGTATTTTTATAAAACTAAATAAAGTATTATATAAATAAAAAGAGATTACTAGTACTAATTTTAAAGGAGGAATATAAAGTTCATTTTATTTATAAAAAATATTAAAATAAAGTAATTTAATAATAAACTTAATTAAAAGAAAATTAGATTATTCTTTATTAAATAAAAAATATTAAATATTAACTATAAACTATTTTTATTAAATAAAATAAAGATTTACTTAATATTTTATATATTATTACTTAAAAAAATACTAAATAATTCTATATTTATTATAAGAATTATAATTAATAATACTAATAAATATAAAGTTAAAAGAATATTTAAAATATTAGGATATATTAAGAATTAGTATTATTTTATTAAAAAAAAGATACTTAAACTTTAAAAATACTTAAAAACTAATTAAGAACCTTATAAACTATTTAATACTATTTAACTAGTTTTATTCTTAAAGAATATATCTTAATTAATTATATAAATACTATTTAATAACTTAATACTAAATTTAATATTTAAAGAATAAACTAAAGTAAAATCTAAATTTTTAGAAGAAGTAAGAAGGACCTTTATAGTCTTTTAAAGCTATTTTACTTCCTCTTATTTTATATACTCTAATTCTTTAATATTATTAATACTATATATAATTATATATATTATTTTCTTAAACTATAATTTCTTTTATTTTTAAAAATAAATAACTTTTTAATTCTTAAGTAATATATACTCTTTAACCTCTTTAAGCTTATACTTAAGTTTATAATACTAATTTATAATATTATAAAATTATTAAGGAATTATATTAGTAATATTATAATTTTTTTATTTATTATTTATATATTTTAAATAATAGCTTAAGTTAGAGGTAAAAGCCTTATATTAAGAAAACTATATATAAGTATAATAAGAGTAGGCTTTTATAAAGGATAAAGATAAATTATTAATAATAATAAAAAGAAGATTATCTTATTAGAGGAAAGTAATAAGAAAAGCTTTTAACTACTATTTAAAAATATAATTAGTAAATATAATAATTTATAATAATAAAAAAAGGAAAAGCTTATTATACTTAGCTAGCTTATTTTAATAGTATATTAGTTAAATTTAACTACCTCTAGGGTTTATTTATAAGGATTAGTATAAAAGGATAATATCCTTCTATAGTTTTTAAAAATAACTTTTTTACCTTTTTTATATCTAATTTCTATTATTTATCTTATAATTAAGAGCCTTATATAGTTTTCCTTAGTCTCTAATAATATCTTTACTTAATATAAAACCTTTAATAATTTAGTAAATAGTAATATTACTAATTATTTAAGCCTTTATTTAATATTATACTTTTTTAACTTTATAAACCTCTTAATTAAGAGTTAATAAATATTTTATATATATATTAAACCCTTAAAGAGAATATATTTTTATTAATATTATAAACTAGTCTAATAGTCTCATAAGTAATAGTAAATACTTTATATATTTTAACTACTTTTTCTTTTAATAATAATTATAATAAAGATTATAATAAAGAAAAACCTTAATTAATAATTAAGATATCCTTAAATATTAGTTAAAAGTATTAAAGAGTTATTATAATAAAAGCTTAAAAAAAAACTATTAAAAGAGCTAATAAACTATAAGATTATAATAAGAAAAGTACCTATATTTAGCTATATACCCCTATAATTATAATAGTACTAGGAATTATTACTACCCTATCTCTACTTACTTACTTTAATACTATAGCTAAGTACTTATATATTCCCTATATAACTTTATCCTACCCTTAGTATCCCTATTCTATATATCCCCACTTACTTCCTCCTTATATATATACTACGCCCCCTTAGGGCCTTAATAAGCTACCCTTTCTCTTTTAGTATTATCCCTAGTACTACTTATATCCTCTCCCCTACTTCCCTTCTTATTAGCCTATAACCTTATTACCTTATCCTTATACCCTTATAATATCCTTTATTATATAAGTCTATCTTTTATTACTTATTATATCTTATTTATTTATAGTATTATTCTTTATTATTTATTTTCTTAGTATTTACTTTATAGTCTTCTTATTATATAGTTCTTATAGTATATTTACTTATCCCTTATCCTTTTAATTTTATTATATACTTTTTTATATATACTTATCTTTTACTATTTATATATTTTATTTATTTTCTTATAGTATTTACTTTATTTACTCTTTATTTTTTTACTATTTTATAATAATTATTATTTATATTTAGTTTTTTTTCTTTTATAACTTTATATACTTATAAAATTATATATTTTATTATTTAAACTTATAAGTATTCTTTATAATATCTTCTTTTTCTTTTCTTTTTCTTTTTTTCTTTAACTTTATTAAACTTTATATATACTAACTTCCTTTTATCTTTATAACTTCTTTTCTTCCTTTTATTTATATTATTATTACCTCCTCCTCCTAACTCTTTTTTATATTTTTCTTATATTAATTTCTATTATATATACCTTAAATTACTAATTTTATATTTTTTTACCTTTTTAATTATATTTTTTCCTCCCTTCTTCTTACTATTTTTTTTATTTTCCTTATTCCTTTTATATCTTTACCTTACTATTACCTTATTTTATTATCTTTATTTAGTTATTATATCCTTATTACTAATTTATTATATTCTAGCTTTTATATAGTTTAATCCCTCTTTTTATTATAACTTTATTATTATTTTTTTATTATTTTACTCTTTTTTTATTATAACCCCCCTTTTAGTAGTCTATTATTATATAAGTTATTTATTTATTTCCTCCTTACCTTTAACTTACTATTACTTTATAAGTCTACTTAGGTCCTTATCCCTAAGGCTATTACTATAATAGCCTAACTTACTATATTTAAGTAGGTTCCTTCTTATATCCCCTCTTTATCTCCTTTACTAATACTCCTTTTAGTACTTTTAATTATAGTCTTATATATATACTTATACCTTTATTACTTTTTCTTTACTAACTTATTTTATTTTTATAACTTTAATTATACTTATAGTTATTATTTTTACTATATAATATATAAAACTAAAAATTATAAAAACTATTACTCTTAAGCTAGTTAAGTTACTATAACCCCTTAATTTATTTATTACTAATTTATTATTTTATAACTAGGTCTATAAAGTATATTAAGTATTTATATAATAATAAAGACTACCTTATACTTATTATAAGTAAATAATAAGTTTATAATATATTTTATAATTACTAATACTATAATACCCTTATTTTTATATATTTACTATTACTTTATTAGTACCTTACTATTAACCTACTATAATTTACTAATACTACCCTAGGTTATTAAATCCTAACTAGTTACTATAGCCTTATAGTATCTAAGTAGATAGCTTACTATTATTAGCCTCTTTATATTAAATAAGATATAACCTTATAGTTTATTATTACTATTATTATCTTATAGGTAACTACTAGCCTCCTTATAGTATCTTTACCTCTTATTACTATTAAGTATACTACCCTTATTATATAGGAAGCTAATTATAAGTATATTACTATTATTACTATATCTTAGTTAAAGTATCTTTACTACCTTACTTCTAGCTTATACTATATTACTATAGATTACCTACTACTTTTTAGCTATTATTTACTTACTAACCTACTACTAGTATACCTCTTTTAATATTAAGTTTAGCCTTATTCTTATACTACCTAATAATTATAACTTTAAAATATTTACTACTACTATTTATTTATATCCTTACCTTAACTTTATTATAACTATTTAGTAGTTTACTCTATTAACTATAAGCTTATAGCCTCCTTTTAATAGTTATCTTAATAATAATCCTAAGTATACCCCTACCCCTAAGTAGTAGGCTTATAGTGTCCTTACTACTCCCTTATAACTATATTATACCTTTCTTATTAAGAATTTATTTATCCTTTTACTTTTACTAGTATATAGTAATATTATAGCTATTATACTATAACTAAGAACTCTACTCTTTATTATTATATTTATAATAAAGATACTATTACTTTATTATTTTATTAAAAGACCTAGACTTTATAAACTTATTAAGAACTTATTATTAATTTATAATTAGTTATCTTATTTTTATCTCTTTATAACCTTATAATTTATTTACTATTACTTTTTTTTTTTTTTTATTATTCTTATAAACTATTTTTATACTCCCTAATTATTTCCCTTTTTATAAAGTTATTCTTTTATAGTTATAAGTTCTCTTCCTCTTTATAGTTTACCTATTTTACTTAGAATAACTATTATTTCTTTTAGTATTTATACCTTATAATTTCCTCTACTTTATATTCCTCTTCTCCTTATAGTACTAAGTTATTTACTATATTTTCCTACCCTTCTTATTTATAATATAATTCTAATAAGCTTATATTAAATATATTATAAATATATAACTTAGGTAAGAGGTCTATTTAATATATTAGGCTACTTATACTAATTTATTTTATAATTTAGTATAATCTTATATACTTTATTATAAACTTCTAGTATAGCTATTATAGGCGTAGGTTCTTTATTATAAGGAGTACTTAGTTACTTATTATAAATTCCCTTTTTTTTCTTCTTTTATTATACTAGTATACTTAGGCTTATTAAGCTATCTATAAGTACCTTACTACTTTATCCCTAATAGCTTATTAGATTTTTACCTTAATACCTACTTATATATTAATTAACCTATAAAGCCTTATTACTACTAGGATTATTAGGTTATACCCTAATAGTATTCTTATAGGTATCTTATTAGTTAATACTTATATACTTATATTATATATAAATTATATTATTAGAAAATATACTAGCTAGTCTAACTAGTCTATAAAGTAGAATATCTATAAGTAATATTTAACTATTTAGTTTATTTATTCTATTTACCTATTTATCTAAGGGTAAAATACTATATTAAGATATTACTTAATTACTAAGAGGTAGTAAAGACTTTACTAGAACCCTAAAGTAAAGATAGATTTATAATCTAATATAATATCTTTTAGTATTTTATAGTATACTATAACCTTATAAAGGATAATATTTATAAGGCCTTTATTAGTAAGATTTTTATTTATAGTAATATAGATATTATACTTACTTAGTCTATCTATAATTACTAGGATTATATTCTACTTTCTCCTCTTACCCTAGACCTCTAGTAGTCTTATAATTATATTTATAATAATCTTTTTAAATAATTAACTTAGTATTAGTAATATAGCTAGATAGCTATATAGTTAATACTACCTTCCCTTTCTAATCTAATAAATATAATATACTTTAATATATATTATTATATTTTTTCTTAGAAATTATTAAAAAAACTATTAATTTACCCTTTTACTTATTTTATATACCCCTTAGTACTTAGTTATAAGGTTATTATAATATAATTATAAAATCTCTATTTTTATTTTTATTAATATAAAGATCTTTTTATTTTTATATAAGAGGTTATAGTTATTTATATTTTAATATCCCTCTTATATAATTACTATCTTTATATAGCTTTCTTAAATCTTCTTATATACTTTTCTTATAAAGGTATCCCTTTATTAGTATTCTCTTATTTTATTTACTAAAGGTACCTAAGCTTTTTCTTTAAGTATCTTTATATCTCC
This sequence comes from Beauveria asiatica, assembly GCA_038367545.1. Classification (NCBI taxonomy): domain Eukaryota; kingdom Fungi; phylum Ascomycota; class Sordariomycetes; order Hypocreales; family Cordycipitaceae; genus Beauveria; species Beauveria asiatica. The sequence goes on along the minus strand of JAAHCF010000184.1, from coordinate 16,256 downwards.
CCTATTTCCTTTCTTTATCCCCCCTTCTTACTCCCTACCTAATATTATTATAATCCTTACTAATCTTAGTCCTAGCTTTATTATCTCCTCCCTTTATTCTTTATTACTAAACTATTATAAGAACCTTAAAATTATATTATTCCCTTATACCTCTACTTTCTCTTTATTATTATAATCTTTTTTTTATAATAGTATATTTATTAGGTTTAATTTCTTTAGTTTAAATATAATCTTAAAATTAAAAGGAGATAATTTATCTAATACTACTACCTAATAGTAAGTTAAATTCTTCTTCTTTACTAAGTAACTATAGTTTAGGTAATTTATAATTATATTAATTATTATACTAAGTATACTAGGTAGTATCTTTATTATTAAAATACTATTAATATTATAAATATTTTTATATCTAATATCTAGTATTATAGTTTTACTTTATAAAGTTTTTATAATAAGAATATTATTAAGTACTAGTATCCTCTTTATAGCTATAATAAGACTACTCTAATTATAAAGTCTAAGGTATTTATTTTTATTTAGATTAGTACCTTTAAGTTAAACTATATTAGTATTAAAGCCTTTATAAAAGCTAGCTTTAGTTTTAAGAATACTTCTAGCTCTTTAGTAATTAACTAAAACCTTTTTTTTATATTTCTTTTTATCCTCTCTATTAATAATAATATAATCTTATTAAAGTTCTTAATAAACTATTAGTAAAATCCTATAAAACTAAAGAATAACTAGACTTCTTTAATACTACCTAGTTTTAACTAACTTATAACTACTTTAATATATTCTTAGTTTATTATAATTTTCCCCTATTTTATTATAAACCTAAGGAATTTTATTATAATTATACTAAACTTATACTTTTCTAGGTTTAAGTATAATTTTACTTTTTCTAGCTTTACTAGTACCTAATATATATACTATATATATTTTACTTTATCCTTACTAAATACTAAGATATTATTAAAATATATAATATAAATATAATTAATTTCTTTATATAATATATAATTAATATATTCTTAAAAAGATACTAATACCCTTATTAGACTAAATAATAAAATTATATATTTAAAGTATTTATATTAGTAATAAAATACTATCTTTTACTTATTACCCTTATAAATATATAGCTATTTATAAGTATCCTTTATATCTAGCTTTATATAGATCTTTACTTTCTTTATATAATTAAAGATTTCTATAATTAGTAATAATAGTATATAGTTCTTATAAGTTACCTAGTTTAACCCCTAGTAGTTAATATATAATTATAGCTTACCTCCTTTCTTTAGTATAAAGAGTATAAGTACCCTTACTAGGCTTATAAAGTATTAGATCTAGCTTCTTTTTAGCCCCTTATTTATAAATTTATAAAGTTTATCTAGCTCTCTTATAAATAGTATATAAATAGGTCTTTATAGTAGACTTTTCCTTTCCTTAATATTAATTATATATATTAGTTTATCTAGGGTAAGTAGCTTAACTACTTCTTCTACTAAAAATATCTAACTAAAATCTTAATAGCTTTTTAAGATTACTTTTACTTTATAATAATCTTTTTCTTTATCTTTTAGTCTCTTTATTATAATTATATATAATCTTACCTACTTAGTTACCTTATAAAGTTCTTTTAGGTTTATAACTAGCTTAATATTACTTTACTAAATTAAGAAGTATTACTTTATTTTCTTATACTACTATTAGATATTCTCTTTAATATACTACTATAGTCTTAATATTACTTATAAAGAGTTATTTATAACTATAAATAGTATTTACTACTCCCTTCTAATTCCTAAGTTATTTATAATTTAGAGTATTTTTATTATTTATTTATAAATATAATAAGACTTTATTTTCTTAAGGGGATATCCTAGTAAATTTATAATATTTAACTTTTAAATTTAGTCTTTAGTTACTAGACTTTTATTTATTATATTTAAATTACTCCTTATATCTAGAAAAACTAATATAGTTTCTTAGCCTTATCCTTATTATATTTTTACTATAATCTCCTTTCTTAAATATAATTAGTAATAAACTTCTTATTAATCCCTATTCTCTAGTTTTACTTACTTTATAAGTATATTATTTAGGGGCATTATAATAAGATTATTACTTATTATCTATTTAACTAATACCTAACCTTTATTTATATACTAGACTATAGTATATAACTAATATCTATATATTATATAGTAAGGTACTTAATAATCCCTTTAAATATAATTTATACTTCTATATTTATAATATCTTATATTATTACTATTTTCTTTATATAAGACTATAAGTCCCTATAGTATCCCTAGTAATAGTTTTATTAGTCTTACTTTCTTTACCTCTTATATTATCTTTACTACTCTCTTTATATTCTTTACCTAAGATTCTAGTAGTTTCTAAGTTATTAGAATACTATTACTACTTAAAGCTATTTTAATTTATTCTTATATATACTTAATTACCTAAGCTATCTTTATACTTAAGGCTAGTATATTTAATAACTTTAGTATAATATCTTTAAAGTATTATAAGTACTTTTTTATTAACTTAAAATCCTTTTATTAATATATAATAAGTACTTATATTACCCTTTATACCCTAATATCTTTACTTTTTAGTTTATTTTTATATTAGGTATAGAATTCCTCTTAAGAGAATCCTTTATACCTTCTTACTAAAGTATCTTTAAAGTAACTACTTTAATACTTCTAGGCTTCTCCTTAAAGATAAAGTATTATATATATTACTTTCTTTTAGTCTTTTATATAATTATCTATATTAGTCTTAAAGTAAGTTTATAAAGTTATTAAGAAGTTCTAGTACTTAATATATAACTTTTCTTTAAATTAGGTATTAAGTAACTATATTATTACTATATTCTTCTATTTCTCCTTTTTTAAGAGTACTTTTAGATCTAGGCCTAGTTTAATATCCTCCTCTTTTTTTACTTTTTATAATAGCTCTAATATTTTCTTATATTACTATATATTTATAACTTAAATAAAATAACTTTATAACTTATCCTTTATAAAGGTTAAGTTAATTCTTATAATATTATTAAATATTTTTATTATTAGTAATATTATATTAATATTATAGGTTATCTCTTTTATATATTCTTTAGTAAGATCTTAAGTAGTTACTTCTTTTTTATTATTAGTAAGTTATTATTATTAGTTTTAATTAGCTATAATAATATTATTATAGTCTTTTTACCTATTAAATAGGTTTTAAAGTAATAATCTTATAAGATTATAGTAAGAAGAGTACTTATATTTAGTTATATACCCTTATAGTTATAATAGTACTAGGAATTATTACTACCCTATCTCTACTTACTTACCTTAATACTATAACTAAGTACTTATATATTCCCCACGTGACTCTACCCTACCCTTAGTATCCCCGTTCTATGTGTCCCTACTCACTTCCTCCCTATATATACGCTACGCCCCCTTAGGGCCCTAATATAAACTTAATAAAAATATAAGAATTTAAAAATAGTTTATCTTAAATTATAATAACTATTAGGTTTTATAATTATAAAAGGTTTTATTATTAAACTAAGATATAAATAAAGAAATAATAAATAAATAATTTATAATTATATTTTAAATTAGGAAAAGAATTATAAATAAAATATTATAAAGATAAATAAAAATTAAAATAGTCTTTTATTAAAAAAATACTAAAATTAGTAATTATAAAATTAGTATTTATAAAAAGGAGTTTAGTTTATTATAAAAGAAAGTAAATAATTATATAATTATAATATTAACTATAAAAGACTTATTCTTAATCTAGTTAAGTAAAATATTATTAATATAATTAAAGTATTATAATTAAAAATATAATTAAATTATCTTATAATATAAAAGTATTAAGTAAATAGTTTATAAATAAAGTTCTTATTTAAGGAAAGAAGGTATAGGTTAAGTAAATAAAGAACTAGGATAAGGATTAAAGTATTTTTAACTAAAAAAAAATAAAAAACTAAAAAATATAAGATTAATAAGCTAAAAAGGGTTTAAACTTTAAAAGCTAAATATAAAGTATTTTAAGTTATTATACCTTTTAAAAAATAGACTACTCTTAGCTTAAGCTCTTTAAAAAACTCTTCTAAGGTATTTAAATATCTTTAATTTAAATAATAACTATATTACCTTATAATATTAAGATATTAGGTAAATAGCTTATAATAATACTCTAGTTAAAGAAGAGTATTAAGAATAGCTAAAAGATAAGGATTAAGGTAAAGCTTAATAAAAATAATTAAAAGTAAAAGATTATAAACTTAATAACTAATATAAATAAAAAAAGACCTTATAATATTTATAATAAATAAACTCTCTTTTTTTACTAATAAATAATAAACTAATTAAAAGCTATTTAATCTTTTAAAAAGATATTTTCTTTACTTTATATTATTTTAACTATTTTATATTTTAAAACTCTTAATTATAATATTATTTATACTATTTAATAATATTAAAGTATTAAAAAACTATAAAAGAGAATTTTTTATTATAATAAAAGACTTAATTATTCTTAGTAATAATTTAATTAATATAACTAAAGAATAAAGTTTAAAAAATATAAGAATTAATAGTTAAGAGAAAAGAGGGAAGAGAAGGACTTTAGTAAAGGGAAAGAAAGTAAAAGAGTATATTATAAAAGTAAAAGTAATAAAAAAAGTTAAAGATAAGGACTTTACTAATCTTAACTTTAACTTCCTTAACTTAATTAATAATAAAGATCTTTTAATAACCTTAATTTATACTAATCTTTAGTTAAAGATTATCTTTAAAAAGAAGTTTAGTAAAAATAATACTATAAAGTTCTTAAGAAAGTTTAATAAATAACTAAATATAAAGAAAATCTTAAATATATATTAAGTTAATAAACTAATAAATATAACTTTACTTTACTTAATAAATAAGGTTAAGTTAATTATATTCTAATATAATTAAAAAGAGGCTAAAAAGTATTTAATAAAGTATTACTTTAAGTATAATATTAAAAAATAATATAGTTTTTAGATTAGACTATTAAAATATAATAAATACTTATTTATAGATAATTATTATACTATTAATAAATAGCTTATTAAATATAAGTATTTTTATAAATTAATAAATAAAGAACTTCTTATATTTATTAAGTAGTTAAGATACTTATAGTTTATAATATTATTATTTATTTATTAAGGTATAATAAAATAGTATAATATTAATTTTATATATTTTAATAAGCTAATATATAAAAATATATATTAGTAAATCTTCTATTTTATTAGGAATTAAATTTAATTTATATAAGATAAAAGATATAAAAAGGCTACTAATTAGAAGGTTCTAGTAAAGATAAAAGGAGAATCTTTAAAGAAGGTTAAAGATATAAGGCTTATCTTTAGGTAAAATATTAAACCTACTATTAACCTAGTTAAGTAATATAAGCTCTTAAAAAAGATAAAAGGTCTAATAATTTATATTTTTAAAAACTAAAATAATAACTAAAAGACTTTTATTTAATAAAATAATAAAATACTTAAAAATAAAAATAAAGTTCTAATAAAGATTAATAGTATAAAAATAAAAAAAGACTAAAATATTAAAAAATAAGAGGTTTATATTAATATAATAAAGACTAATAAAAAATAAGTTTATTAATATTATTTTAAATAAAAATACTTTTTTAATACTTATAATCTTATAAATATAAATATTATAATATATTTTTATATTTATAACTTAAGTATATATATACTTTCTCTTAAATTAAAGAATAAGTACCTTATTTTACTTTAGTTATTATATTAATTTTAAGGTAAGTAAGTTATTTAGAAGCTTATTATCCTATAGACTTTAAAGGTATTAGGATCTAAGGTTATAAAATAAGTAATAACCTTATAAAGAGTATTTAAACTAAAACTAGTCCTTAGAACTTTAAAATAAGAAAAAGTAAACTATACTTAGCCTTACCTACCTAAAAAATAAAAAGTACTAGTACCTAAGGTAAAGCCTAATAGTCTTAAAGCTTATATTATCTATCTTAACTATAAGAACCTCTTAGAACCCTTAATTACTAATATAGTAAATATTAAACTATATTCTAAAAAGTAATCTAAGATATCTAATAATCTATTAAAGAAAGATAACTTACTTACTAAGTCTTAGAACTTTAAATCTATAGTTATATAAAAAATAGACTCTTCTTCTAGTATAAATAAAAACCTAAGAAATAAGATTAAATTTAATACTAGTAATTTATAATAATAAGTTATAAATAATATTATATTAAAAAAGATAAGTATAATAACTAAAGAAGTTATATAATATAATCTAAAAATTAGATATTTACTTACTTAAAGGGTTTTAGATATAGTAAAAAGGATTTAGAGAATAAAAGTAATTCTAATAGTTTTTATAAGCTTAAAGGCTAAGAAGAGACTAGCTATTACTAATTTATATATTAAAGAGTAAGAGGCTTCTAAGTATACCTTTTATAATATTATATTAATAATAAATATTAATATAGTTTTAATTAAAAAGTATATTACTTAAGAGTAAGAATAAAAATAGTCTACTCTAGTAAAAAAAGGAGAATATTTAATAATTATAAATAAAGTAAGAGGACTAGTAAATATAGAAATTATCTTTATAAGTATAAAACCTCTAATTACTAGCTTATATAATAAAGGGACTATTAATTAAGAGATTAAGTAAGTAAATATATATATATACTATATTTTTAATACTAAATATATTATAGTTATTTAATAATCTTTACCCTTTATTTATATTAAGATAAATACCCTTAAATACTTACTAATAAAGATACTTATAAATTCTAGTATAAAAGAGAATATTATAAGCTAAGAATTAACTATTAAATATAAAGTTATTATAAAACCTTAATAAGTTATATTTATATTCTACTCTAATAAGTAAGTAATTATAACTAGATTTATACTCTTATAACTATATCTTAAAAATACTTTTATTTAATAAAGAATTTATATAACTAATAGACTAGTATTTATAGACTTTATCTTAAAAATACCTTTTATTAAATCTACTTAAGTTATATTTAAGTATTCTAAGGATTAAGAGGGTATAAAGTTATAAGTATAGTTTAATAATATTAAAGTAATAACCCTTATAATAAGACTAATAGCCTAAGAGGCTACTAGTAAATTACTTAAGTCTAGATAATAGTTATTATAAATATAAATAATAGTTATTAATTAAAAGCTTATATAAAAAGAGGATATATTAAGGGGAGAATTTAAGGAAAAGAATATAATTTTTAAATTAAAAGAAAATAATAAGAAGGAGGTTAAAAAGACTTTATATTAAATTACTATAAAAGAAGAAGTTATAATAAATAAAGAATATATAACTATAAATCTATAAGAGTAATTAGTAAATAAGATTAAAGTCTTTACTTTTTATAAGAAAAAAGAGGTAAAAGTAAAATTACTAAATATATTTAATAACTTTATACTAGAAAGTAATCTAAAATAAAAGGAGAGGAAGTAAAAAGAGGTAAAGAAGGAGGTTAAAGCTATTTATAAATATATTAACTTTTTAATAAGTAAATTCTTTAAGATTAAGAAAGATACTTAAATATATAAAGAAAAACTATATAATATTAAAGAGTAAATTAGTAATTTAATTAAAAATAAATAAGAAATATTTATTATAATACTTTATAATAAAAAAGCTATATTAGCCTAGACCTTTAAAAAAAGTAGCTAACTTAATCTTAATATAATACTTTTATAAGAGCTAAAGGTTATTAATTATAAGTCCGAGTAAGTAAAATTAATCCTAATTTTAAAGGGGATTTTACTAAAGTTTATCTAGCTATTTAAAATAAAACTAAAAGTAAGAGTTTTAAAAAAAAGCTATAGCCCTTATAAAAATCTAATATTCTTAGTTATTAAGCTAAATAGAGGTTTATAACTAATTAATTTAATAATATATATTAATATAATATTAGTTAGAGATATAAATATCTCTTTAATTTATAAAGAAATTACTAAAGACTTTATAATATATAAGATCTTATTATTACTAGACTTCTTTTTTAGTTATAATTAGGTGTCTTTAGCCCTTAGAAGTTAAGATTTAATAACTTTCTCTAGCCTTATTAACCTATTAAGAATATATATACTTCTTTAAGGTATTATTAACTTAGTTATATAGTTTATATATATAATAATATAAATACTAATAGAACTTATACTAAAGATCTATTATCTTTACTTAAATAATATTATTATATAATATTCTAATAATATATATAATAATAAAGAAATACTCTTAGGGATTAGATATTATATAATAAAGTATATTTAAAATCTTAATAAGGTCTTAATTAATATTAAGTTAGTAAACTATATAATTTTTAGTAAAAAGAGCTATTAGTATTAAAAGAGAGTAGTAATTATAAAGTTCTTTTATAATATATTTAGTTATAGTTTTATAAAGTATAAGGTCTTAAAGATTTAAGACTAAAAAAAGTATTATAATATTAAAAAAGTATATAACTTTTTAAGTATAATAGCTAGTTATAAACTTATAATTAATAGTTATTTATATATTATTAAACCCTTAATATAGTTTTTAAAGAAAGATATAAGTTTTAAGTAAAGAGAATTATAAGAAGAAGTAATAAAAGAGTTAAAAAAGAGGCTTATTATAGCCCTAATTCTAATTATCTTAAGCTATAAATAAGGTATAAGAGTAATTATTCTTTAAATAAATACTTTATTATTTAAATAAAGAGTAGTATTAATATAAATAATTAAGGAGAAGAAAATATTTATATAGTTTAAAAGTAATATTTAAACTATTATAAAAGTAAAGTATAATTAGTATAATTATTATTAAGGGAGAAAGCAGCTAAAACATATAAAGTATCTACTACTACTTATAAGACTATTAGGCTAGTTTATAATATTAATAAAAGTATAGTCCCTTTAAGAGTATAATATATATATAAAGTATTTATTAACTCCTAATTAAGAGGTTTATAAAGTTAAAAAAGTATAATATTAAATAAGGGCTTAAATAATTAGTAGTATTACTACTTACTAAGTTATTAAAGGTTTTATATTTAGGTAAAGATATTATTAGAGATTAAGGAGGGCTATATAGGGCTCCTAATTATAAGGTATATAATAGAAATTAGATATAAAAAAGGTAAAAAAGTTATTTTTAAAAACTATAAAAGAATATTATTCTTTTATATTATTCTTTATAAATAAACCCTAAAGGTAGTTAAATCTAACTAATATAATCCTCCTTATATAATAAGAAAAAGAAATAGATAACTATAAAATAATAATAAGACCTATATAAAGAATCCCCTTATCCTTCTTAACTTAAAATAAATATTTAAATACCTAATAGTAAAAATAAAATAAAACCTTTCTTCTTAAATCTATACTTTAATTAATCTACTCCTCTATAGCCTCTAATAGTATCTTTAGGTTAATCCTACTTTATATCTATACTTAGATCCTCCTTTTCCTCTATAGCCTCTTCCTTAATAACTTAGCCCTTAATAGTAGTTATTTTAATAGTAGCTAGTATAGTAATAATAGCCTTCTTAATAGTAGCTTATAACTCTTTAGCTTTTTTAAGCTTTTTAGTATACTTAATTAACTATTCCTTAATAATCTATAAGGCCTTTTCTTTATTAATAGTTTTAGAGTTAGCTTAAGCTTCTAATTATAATACTTAAATCTTAGCTAAGGTTAGGTATATAGTTTAGTATATAATAATAGCCTTATAAACTTAGGTTTATATACTAGTAGTAATTAATCTATTTAGGATAAAGGGGATTAGAGATCCCTTTAAGGTAGTTATATATAAAGCCTTTACTAGTTATACTTATACTATATCTCCTTCTAATAGCTAGATAGTCCTAATAAGTATAGTCCTTAATAAGCTTATTTTCTTTTTACCTAACTAAAGTACTAAAATATATCTAGTATAAGGTAAAGTCTATATCCCCTAGTTCTAAAGCTAGTATATATATTAGGGATATAATAAAGAGTTATTAATACTAAGGCTTAGGTTAAATATATTATTAGTTAGCTTTAGGTTATTTATATATATAAACTACTTATAAATTAACTTATCTTAATCCTTAATAATACTTAAAGCTTAATTATCTTTATTAGTATCTTAGTTTATAACTATAATATTTTTAATTACCTCCTTAAGCTCCTTTAGGATTAATAACCCTTATATAATTTAGGTATCTCTTAGCTTATAGATAGCCTAATCCTTTATAGTAAAGGTCTATTAGGAGGTTATAAAATATTAGGAGACTTAAGATATTATTAATAAAGTAAACTCTTAAGTAGTTAAGAAAAGCTATTAATAAGTATTTAATATCCTAGTAACTATAGACTCTTTACTTAGTAACTACTTTAGCTTTTAATCTAGAAGTCCTATTTTCTTTAATTAGGCTAAAGGGCTCTTAGGGGTATTAAGGTTTAAAAGGTTTATTAGCTTAAAACCCTATCTACTTTAGCTAATACTTTATACTACTACTAAACCTTATATAAGATCTAGTCCTTATATCTAGTTATTAAAGCTTCCTAATTTATACTTTAAAGGTATAGACCTCTTCTTTTATAACTAGTTTTAACTTAAAAGACCTTTTATATTACTAAGTCTTTCCTTTAGAGGTATCTAAGGGTTAAGGAACTATATATATTTACTTATACTTATAATATTAGAGAATAGAATACTCTTTATTCTCTTAAGATAAGTAAATATAAACTCCTAGAAGCCTCTAATAAACCTTAGATTTAATAGAGAATAGTACTATTTTTCCTAATTATTTATAAAGAATATACTAATCTAATCCCTTAGAAGTTTCTTATTTATTTTATATAAAGCTAGACTATTAAATATAGATTTTTTAGTTAACTTTAACTTATAAAGCTTATCTAAGCTATTACTAATAAGTCTAAGCTAGTAGGTCTATAAGAGTAACTTCTTAATTCTTAGCTTATTAGCTAGTATATAGTATAAAATATTTACCTAGAAATTCTTATTTAAAACTTAAGTTAAGTATAGTTTATTCTAGTCTATTTATTATAGCTTAAAGAAGTCTAGATTATAAGGCCCCTATATAATAGCTAGCTTAAGGCTATTTATAGGTAGGCTAATTAGCTTATCTAACTACTTCTTCCTCTATATTTTACTTATTAGCTTTAATAGGGTATTACTAGTATAGCCTTATAATAGTAATATAATATTATAAATTTTTAAATAACTATAAGACTACTATATTAGTTAAATTTAACTACCTCTAGGGTTTATCTATAAGGAATAATATAAAAGGATAAAGTCCTTTTATAGTTTTTAAAAATAACTTTTTTACCTTTTTTATATCTAATTTCTATTATTTACCTTATAATCTAAAGCCTTATAAGGTTTTCTATAATCTCTAATAATATCTTCACTTAATATAAAGCCTTTAATAATTTAATAAGTAATAGTATTACTAATTATTTAAGCCCTTATTTAATACTATATATTTTCTATAATATTAACCTTCTAATTAGGAGTTAATAAATACTTTATATATATATAAAACCCTTAGAGGGACTATATTTTTATTAGTATTATAAACTAGTCTAATAGCCTTATAGATAGTAGTAGACACTTTATATATTTTAGCTACTTTCTCCCTTAGTAATAATTATAATAGAGGTTATAGTGGGGAGAAACCTTAGTTAATAGTTAAGATACCCCTAATTATTAGTTAAGAGTACTAAAGAGCTACTATAATAAGAGCCTAGAAGAAAAGCTATTAAGGGAGCTAATAAGCTTAATAATATATAAGGATTTAAGGATAGTTTATCCTAAGTTATAATAGCTACTAGGCTCTATAATTATAAGAAGGTTTTATTATTAAACTAGGATATAAATAAAGAAATAGTAGGTAAATAACCTATAACTATATCTAAGATTAGAAGAAAAACTATAAATAGAATATTATAAGGATAAATAAGGATTAAAGTGGTCTCTTACTAAGAAAATACTAGGACTAGTAATTATAAGATTAGTACCTATAAAAGGGAGTTTAGCTTATTATAAAGGAAAGTAAATAATTATATAACTATAATATTAACTATAAAGAACCTACTCTTAGTCTAATTAAATAAAATACTATTAATATAGTTAAAGTACTATAATTAGGAATATAGTTAAATTATCCTATAGTATAGGAGTACTAAGTAGATAGCCTATAGATAGAGTCCCTATTTAGGGAAATAAAGTATAAGTTAAGTAAGTAAGGAACTAAGATAAGGATTAAAGTATTCCTAACTAAAGAAGGATAAGAAAGCTAAGGAATATAAGATTAGTAGGCTAAAAAGGGTTTAGACTCTAAAAGCTAAATATAAAGTATCCTAGATTATTATACTATCTAGAAAATAAACTACTCTTAGCCTAGGCTCTTTAAAAAACTCTTCTAAGGCATTTAAATACTCTTAATCTAGATAATAACTATATTACCTTATAATATTAAGATACTAGGCAGATAGCCTATAAAGATACCCTAGTTAGAGAAGAATACTAGGAATAAATAAAGATAAGGATTAAAGTAAAGCCTAATAGAAATAATTAAAAGTAAAAAGATTATAGACCTAGTAACTAATATAAAGGAAAAGAAGATATTATAATATTTATAATAAATAAACCCCCTCCCTTCTCTAGTAAATAATAAGCTAATTAAAAGCTATTTAATCTTTTAAAAAGATATTACCTTTACTCTATATTATTTTAACTATTCTATACCTTAAAACTCCTAATTATAATATTATTTATACTATCTAGTAATACTAAAGTACTAAAGAGTTATAAAAGGGAGTCTTTTACTATAATAAGAGATCTAACTACTTTTAGTAATAATTTAACTAATATAACTAAAGACTAAGGTCTTAAGGATATAGGGATTAATAGTTAAGAGAAAGAAGGGAAGAGGAGGACCCTAGTAAAAGGAAAGAAGATAGGAGAGTATATTATAAGAGGAGGAGTAATAGGAAGGGTTATAGATAAGGACTTTACTAATCTTAACTTAGACTTCCTTAACTTAGTAAATAATAAGAATCTTTTAGCTACCCTAATCTACGCCTAAATTTAGCTAAAGACTATCTTTAAGGATAAGTTTACTAGAGATAATACTATAAAGTTCTTAAGGAAGTTTAATAGATAAATAAATATAAGGGGAATTTTAAATATATACTAGCTTAATAAACTAATAAATATAACTTAGCCTTACTTAATAGAAGAGGTTAAGTTAATTATATTCTAATATAATTAGAAAAAGGCTAAGAAGTATCTAACTAAGTACTATTTTAAGTATAATACTAAAGAGTAATATAGTCCCTAGATTAGGTTATCTAAATATAATAAATATCTACCTACTAATAATTATTATATTATTAGTAAGTAGCTTATTAAGTATAAGTATCTTTATAGACTACTAGATAAGAGGCTTCTTATATCTAGTAAGTAGTTAAGATATTTATAGTTAATAATACTATTAAGAGTCTATTATAGTATAATAGAATAATATAATATTAATACTACTTAATTTAGTAAACTAATATATAAGGATATATACTAGTAAATTTTCTATTTTATTAGGGACTAAATCTAATTTATATAAGATAAAAAGTATAAGAAAGCTACTAATTAGAAGGTTCTAGTAAAGGTAAAAGAAGAACCTCTAGAGAAAGTTAAAGATATAAGACTTATCTCTAGGTAGGATATTAAGCCTACTATTAACCTAATTAATTAGTATAATATTCTAAAGAGGATAAAAGGCTTAGTAATCTATATCTCTAGGAAATAAGATAATAACTAGTAGGCTCTTATTTAGTAAAATAATAAGATACTTAGGGAAAAAGATAAGGCTCTAGTAATAATTAATAGTATAAAGATAGAAGAGGACTAGGGCACTAAAGAATAGGAGGTCTATATTAATATAATAAAGACTAATAAGGAGTAAGTCTACTAGTATTACTTTAGGTAAAGATACTTTCTTAATATCTATAACCTTATAAACGTAGATACCTTAGTATACTTTTATATATATAACTTAACTATATATATACTCTTACTTAGATTAAAGAATAAGTACCTTATTCTACCTTAGTTATTATATTAGTTCTAGGGTAAGTAGCCTATTTAAAAGCTTATTATCTTATAGGCCTTAAAGGTACTAGGCTCTAAGTTTATAAAATAAGTATTAACCTTATAAGGAGGGTCTAAGCTAGAACTAGTCCTAGGACCTTAAGAATAAGAGGAAGTAAACTTTACCTAATAACACCTACTAAAGAATTAGAGAAAACTAATACCTAAGGCTAAGCCTAATAGTCCTAGAGCTAATATTATCTATCTTAATAATAATAATTAGCTAGAACCCTTAATTACTAATATAGTAAATATTAAACTATACTCTAAAAAGTAATCTAAAATATCTAATAATCTATTAGAAAAGGATAACCTATTTACTAAGCCTTAGAACCTTAGATCTATAGTTATATAAAAAGTAAGCTCTTCTCCTAGTAAAGAAGAAAGCCTAAGGAATAAGATTAAATTTAATACTAGTAATCTATAATAGTAAGTTATAGATAATATTATATTAAAAAAGATAAGTATAATAGTAAAGGAAGTTATATAATATAACCTAGAAATTAGATACTTACTTACTTAAAGGGTTTTAGATATAGTAGAAGGGATCTAGAAAATAGAAGTAATCTTAGTAATTCCCTTAAGCTCTAAGGCTAAGAAGGGACTAGCTACTACTACCTTATATATTAAAGAGTAAGTAGCTACTAAGAGTACCTTTTATAATACTATATTAATAATAAATATTAGCGTAGTCCTAATTAGAGAGTATATTACTTAAGTATAGGAGTATAAATAGTTAGCCCTAGTAAAAAGGGGAGAGTATCTAGTAATTACTAATAAAGTAAGAGGACTAGTAAGTATAGAAATCGTTTTTATAAGTATAGGACCTCTAATTACTAGCTTAGGTAATAAAGGGATTACTAATTAGGAGGTTAAGTAAGAATATATATATATATACTATATCTTTAATACTAAATATATTATAGCTACTTAATAGTCTTTACCCTTTATCTATATTAAGATAAATACCCCTAAATACCTACTAATAGAGGTACTAGTAGATTCTAGTATAGAAGGAAATATTATAAGCTAGGAACTAGCTATTAAGTATAAAGTTACTATAGAACCCTAATAAGTTATATCTATATCCTACTCTAATAAGTAAGTAATTATAACTAGATTTATACTATTATAATTATACCTTAAGAATACCTTTATTTAGTAAAGAATTTATATAACTAATAGACTAGTATTTATAGACTTTATCTTAGGAATACCTTTTATCTAATCTACTTAAGTTATATTTAAGTATTTAGAGGATTAGGAGGGTATAGAGTTATAAGTATAGTTTAGTAATACTAAAGTAATAACCCCTATAGTAAGACTAATAGCCTAAGAAGCTACTAGTAAGTTACTTAAGTCTAGATAATAGTTATTATAAATATAGACTATAGCTATTAATTAAGAGCTTATATAAAGAGAGGATATATTAAAGGGAGAATTTAAAGAAGGGGATATAATTTTTAGATTAGGAGAGGATAATAGGGTAGAAGTTAAGAAGACCTTATATTAGATTACTATAAGAGAAGAAGTTATAATAAAAAAAGAAAATATAGTTATAAATTTATAAAAGTAACTAAAAAATAAGATTAAAGTCTTTACTCTTTATAAGAAAAAAGGGGTAAAAGTAGAACTATTAAATATATCTAATAGCTCTATACTAAAAAGTAATCTAAAGTAAAGGGAGAAGAAGTAAAAAGAAGTAAAGAAGGAAGTAAAAGCTATTTATAAATATACTAACTTTTTAATAAGTAAATTCTTAAAGATTAAGAAAGGCTCTTAGATATATAGGAAAAGGCTATAAAGTATTAAGGAATAGATTAGTAATTTAATAAAAAATAAATAAGAGATATTCCTTATAATACTCTATAATAGAGAAGCTATATTAGCCTAGACCTTTAAAGAGAGTAGGTAACTTAATCCTAGTATAGCGCCTCTATAGGAGCTAAAAGTTATTAATTATAAGCCCTAGTAAGTAAAATTAATCTTAATCCTAAAGGGAATTTTACTAAA
>JAAHCF010000183.1:0-55562 GCA_038367545.1 Beauveria asiatica | reverse complement strand
AAAAAAAAAATAAAGAAAAAAAAAAAAAAAAAAAAAAAAAAAAAAGAAAACCCAAAAAAAAAAAAAAAAAAAAAAAAAAAAAAAAAAAAAAAAAAAAAAAGCTGGCTAATGCATCATCAGCAACAACAGGGAGCCGTAATACGCTGGGGAACTGGAGACGGTTCAGCCGCACTAATGATAAGTCCACCTCGGGACTCCTGGCTTATTACTGACTTGTCAGTGGCGTTGTCTGATGCTCGACAGCCTTGTTACTTGTCCACTAGTTATCCAAACAAAGTGCTGTTGTACCTGGTCAAACAGTTTGAGGTAGTATTAGTATCCGTATTACTTGAATATACAGAAGAAGCCATGTATTCGGTTCCATCGAATTGGGTTCCCTCGATACTACCTTGCTTGTGTTTCGAATGCATGTCGTACGCAGGTAGATGACAATGTTGCGCTCTTCTGTGTCTCTTTGCTTGCTTCTAGCGCCATTAGTACTGTCTCTCCCGCATCAGACATGGAACCACACCGACAACCCTCGATGCCGCTACCTGCCGCAAGATTCTCAGTGGCCGTCCTTTGAATCATGGAACTGGCTCAACGTGTCGGTGCAGGGCCGGCTACTTGCAGGCAAGCCTCTGGCACACGTCTGCCACGGCTCTGGCTACGACGCTGCAGCTTGCACGGACCTCGCCAATCACTGGACAGAGCAGGCTCCTTACTTTTCGGATCCGGTCAACATCATGTCGCCGTACTGGGCCAACAATTCCTGCACTCCTTTTACCAGTCCTTCCGCGCCTTGCTTGCAGGGAAACTACGCCTCGTACGCCATCAATGTCAGCAACGCGGATGATGTTGTTGCTGGGCTACAATTTGCAAAGAAGAGCAATATCCGCCTTCAGGTCAAGAATACGGGCCACGACTACCTGGGCCGGTCCACCGGACAGGGCTCACTGGCCATCTGGACACACAATCTCAAGACTGTCAAGTTTTTAAACTACACCAGCCCAAGGTACAACGGCACAGCTGTCAAGCTCGGCGCCGGTGTGCAGGCATTCGATGTGTACCACAAGGCCGCGGCGCAGGGCCTGCGAGTTGTGGGAGGCTATTGTCCTACAGTAGGCATTGCTGGCGGCTATCTTCAAGGCGCAGGGCATGGGCCGCTTCTCGGCACATACGGCCTGGCAGCGGACAACACGCTCGAAGTCGAAGTCGTCACAGTCAGCGGCAAGCATCTCGTGGCCAGCCCAACACAGAACGCTGACCTGTTCTGGGCTCTCAACGGCGGAGGAGGTGGCAACTACGGTATTGTCCTGTCTGTGACAACACGCGCGCATCGCGACGGCCCTGTCTCTGGCGCCTCGCTCACAGTGAGTGTCGCGACGAAAAGCAACATAGAGGCGCACTGGAAAGTCGTCGCCGCCTGGCATCGCCATCTGCTTTACCTCGACACACTGCCCGGGTTCACGAGCGTGTACCGCATCACCAACACCACCTTTGGGCTCAGCCAGGTAACTTATGCAGACCACGGCGAGGCTGAGATCCAAACGGCCCTGGATCCCTTTTTGAAACAAGTGAGGCAGCTCGGATTCAATTACACCCTCGACACAAACGTCAAGGCCAACTACTATGAGCACTTTCTCACGTACAACCCCAAGCTGCCCTATGGATCGTACTTTAACAACGAGACAATCGGCGGACGCCTGATTAGCCGTGACGCCATCAAGAGCAACCTACCACAAGTCGTCAAGGCCCTTCGCGACATTACCAATTCTCGAGGGAGACCGTTTGTAAACGGAGTAGCTGGAAACGCAAATCGTGCGCGCAGCGAGAGAGCGCCCGACACGAATGCCGTCTTGCCCGCGTGGCGCCAAGCGCTGTACCACTTGATTATCGAAGAGGTGTACGACGAGGATGCGTCTACGGCGCAGCTCGTGTCTGTACAGGCCGACATGAATGCGCACCAGCATCTCTTGCGGGCCGCCGCGCCCGGCGGCGGAGCCTACATCAACGAGGCGACTTGGGACAATGCGCAGTGGAAACAGGACTACTTTGGGGCCAATTACGACAAGCTTCTGCGCGTCAAGAAGAGGTATGATGGGCAGTTTTTGCTGTATGGGCCGGCTTCGGTAGGGAGCGACGCCTGGGTTAGGGCCTCTGATGGGAGGCTGTGCAGGAAGTAAGCCGGCGAGCGGAAAATTGGGCTTCTTTTTATTTTTATTAGAAAAACATGTTGATACATGGACATCTTGCTATATATTTAGATTATATATACGAGTACATTCTCAGATGATTCGGAAACTACAAGCAGGTGCAGAACTACAGGCCAGACTCCTCTTTAACAGCCCGCAGTGGTCATTGGAATGCTTACAAGGTGTGACTGTTGGCTGGGTGGCTTTTACCAAGGTTACACGACGTGGTAGTAAAAATGTCTATTTAGTGTTGTAGAGTCATCTAGGTCTAATAGTGTAAGTACCTTCTCTTTAGGATATTCACCAAGGCTCCTCCTCGCCAGTCCACTTCCAAAGCTTGCCGGAATGAGTCTCCTTGGTGGACTCATCAATGACCTTGACCACACCTTGAACACTCTCATCCACGCTGATGCTCGCCTCGGCGAGATCGAAGGCCCGAGCACCGCGGTTTCCCATTTCGGTCTGAACGAAGCTGTACAAGTTATGATGATTATTAGTAATGCGAGAAACAGGAAAAAAAAAAGAAAAAAAAAAAAAACAAAAAAAAAAAAAAAAAAAAAAAAAAAAAAAAAAAAAAAAAAAAAAAAAAAAAAAAAAACGCCACCGTCACCTGTGTACAACTTACCCAGGATCGATGGGAAAGACTGTGAGCCACGTCTCGGCAACGGCAATAGTCCTGGCATACCAATGCTGAAGAATCTTGGTCGGGCCGTAGACAGCGTTGGGGAAGGGAATCGCGTTCCTGGTCATGTTAGATTAATCACGTACTGTTGTGACTCTATGAGGCCAAGTCACTTACTATTCGAACTGTTAGTGCTGGGGATAGCGCGTAGGGGTGGTAACCAATGGAAATGACTTGCCGTCAAAAATGCAGCGCTTGATCCAATCACAATGAGCTTGGGGTTCTTGGATGCCTTGAGGAGCGGCAAGACTGCCTGGTACAGCCGAACAAAGCCAAAAACATTGGTGTTGATGTGGTCTTCAATGTCGGGAATCTTGGCATCCTCCAGCTTCGGCCAGGATGTGGCCTTGCCAGCATTCGCAATGACAATGTCAACGTGGTCGATGCCGCGAGATTTTAACGTCTCGACGGCTTTGAGCGAGTCATGGTCGTCCGTCGCCTCAATCTTGACCAGTTGGACAGTGGTGCCCTCGCCCGTAGGCAACTTGAGCAGTTCCTTGGAGGGGCCGTCGTCGGGGTTGCGGTTGGCCGCGATGACGGTGTGGTTGGGCTTCGCAGCGTACAGCTCCAGGATTCCACGACCAATGCCACGACCGGCACCGGTGATGAGGACAATAGTAGGAGAAGCCATGATTATCTGCTCTGTTCTGGTCTCTGAGGCTGATGGGTTGTAGGGCTAGTGCTTGCTACGGCAGTGTTAGTGGTGTTTCCGCCAAGTAAGAGTTGGTTCTGTCTGTCTAGAGAGCGCTCTGTTTTGCCAGCTCGCAGTTTTCCTTCTTCTTCCATTTAGCTACGACAATTCTCGATGAATTACTAATTGTGGCATGATCAAGACGCCATTAGGCTTATCAACACGCAACAGCCCAGGCTACCAAAGCAATTGCTTATTCTTATTTCGCCATCGAAGGCAAGATATTTCAGTCGCAGGCAAGATATGTCAATCGCAGCCTTATTTGCCTAATGCTTACTCTTGACCAATCAAAAGGCTCCTCAGTAAGGCCTGCAGCGTAAGCAATTGCCCGATTGGGATAATCATTACTTTTAGCGTATCGTTGCCTTGGACAACCTTGTCATGACATCGGATCCGATACGGAGTACTGCTTGTCGAATTCCCGGGTAACAAGCGTGAAAATGGGAACAATGAGCAAACGGGCAGAAATTCAAAGTGCAAAGTAATTTCGTACGAGATAGGCGCTTCAAGACTGAAATGAGGGCAGCCGACAGTGGCCAGTCCATGCTATAACAGCAGTATTGCAGTACATGGCCAACAGTGAACTTGCGTGGGGATAAAGTTGGATCTCTCTTTTTTTTAAAAAAGAAATGCCAAGAAAACCGTGATTTCATGAAATAAAGTCTTGAAGCGAATATAAAAAAAAGAAATGCCAAGAAAACCGTGATTTCATGAAATAAAGTCTTGAAGCGAATAGGTCGGCTATTCTAATTTATTTATCTATCCTGTTTACATGTAAATGACTGTAACATGCTAGCTGGTGTTTACTGTTGGTTAGAACCATGTCGAGGTCAAAGCGCAAAGTCTATTTCGAATCACTTGGAAATGGTTCTCCAATCGCCTTCATCTTGATAACTCAGAAATCACCAACCTAGCCAACCACGTTTTCCCGTACGAATTCCGTCATAGCATCAACCACCTCGACCGAGCCCTCGCCACTGAGTACAGTCAAGTGGCCCTTGCCCTTGGCCTCGAGAAACTTCTTTGTCTGCGGAAACAGCTCAAAGGCCGCCTTTTGCTCTTCCGGGGGCGACATGGTGTCTAGCTCTGGCGTCACCATCATGACTGGCGTCTTGTCCACAAGCTTCAGAATCTCCTTTGGCTGCCACATGGCCAGTTTCTGATATGTCTGCAACGCAATCTTGTTCCGGAAGTTGGGAGCACCGCGGTCAATGACGGCACCCATGAATCCGTACGCTTCGATGCCGCCCGGCCCGCCCGAGCCTGCCATCCCGATCGGATTCTCGCCCTTGCTGTTAAACGGCGGTAGCATAAACGGCTCGTTGCCGCGCAGCTGAGACTGACGATCGCGTATCAATTGCAAAAATGCCTTGTCGCGCTTTTCGGCTTGGTAGAAGCTCAAAATCGGACAGACCATGACTAGAGCCTTGACGCGACGGTCTACAGCGGCGGCGCAGGCGCTGACGGTGCCACCAAACGACATTCCCCAGAGTGTGATCTGAGACGATTCAACACTTGGAAGGGAAGAAATGTGCGTGACAATGTCTAGAAAAAAGGTGTCAAATTTTGCTCAACAAAAAAAAAAGAAAAGAAAAGAAAAGAAAAGACTACTTGCCCACCGAAAACTTACCTGCGAGATCTTCTGCCTGTTGAAGGGGATCAATGAGGTTCTTTGGAGAGCCATCACTGTCGCCAATACTCCGGGGATCATATATGTAGGTGTTGAAGCCTTGCGATTGAAAAGTTTCTGCTATGTCAGGTAGCAGCATCTCTTTGACACAGTTGAACTACCATTGCCAAGTCGTCAGCTAAATTCGCAGTCGAAATGTCTGCCCTACGTACCCCGGGAGTCATGATGATCGCCGGCCCTTTACCATCGACGGCATAGAACCTGCCCCTAATGATGATGCCATCGATTGTTTTGCATTCGACAACCTGGAACGATGAAAGAGGTGCCATGATTGCGCAGGCTGTAACTGCAGAGAATGAGCGAGACTGCAGTGAAGAAAAGAGGCAAGTATAAGTCCAAGATAGATTAAGATGGAATTAAACCTATTGAGGTTACTGCCTCTTCGAAGACATTCGTATTCCTTTGCTTTGATGTACAACCAATAACAACTTCTTTCATTAGCTCATCTCGATTCGTGGGGCCAATAATCGCCGGCGTAGAATTCGTCCGCTCGCTCGCCCGATTCGGATATAACTAAATCACGTCGAGTAAGAGTGAGGCTGAACTGATCCACAGATAGATTTACATGCTTACCATGTGTTTCTGACCTTGCAGCAGCTGGCATAACTGACAGCCAGGACGTTGCGCAATTCTACCGAAGAGTTCTGGAATTACGACGGAACTAGGAAGAGACATGTTGCTGAGTGTCACAGAAATCTGCTCCACTTCAAGATTGTCACATGCGGTTATCATATCAGACCTGCAGGACTTGCGCAACAAGGCTAAGCCGAACGGCTGAACGTTACTGATGGTCTTCGGAGACTCAGCTGGTGGTAATACGTTGTGATGTTCACGTCAGTATTCCATGTCATTAGTAACTTGGATAAGCCGAAGAAAGTGTGGCTGTTTTAGCTGCCGAGTGTGGAAAGTTTCCTTGATATAACCAGTTAATCAGGATCACCTAATGTGAGGGCTGCTCACTAGGCAGGAGGAATAAAAAGAATCCATCTTCAATTGTAAATCTTGTATTCTGTCTAAACCCAAATTCTGTTCACTCTCTATACTTTTTACCAGGCTCTGCGTTGCGTCTGTATAGACTCTTGTTCACACCATGTCGGGCCAAGAACCTATTGCCATCATTGGCCTCTCCTGCCGCCTCCCTGGCGGCAACTCCAACCCCCGCAAGCTTTGGGACTTTCTTGAGCGAGGCGGAATCGCTTCCAACAAGGTCCCTGAGAACCGCTTCAACATCAACGCCCACTGGGATGGATCACACAAGCCTAGGACTATGCGCCCACTGGGCGGCATGTTCTTGGAAGACGTGGATCCGGCGGATTTCGATGCATCCTTTTTTGAGATTTCCAAGACGGATGCAATTGCCATGGACCCAAATCAGAGACAAATGCTCGAAGTAGTATTCGAGGCGCTGGAAAACTCTGGCCTGCCTCTCGAAAAGCTGGATGGAGCTCCGGTGGGATGCTTTGTAGGCTCCTTTGCATCAGGTGTGTACATGGCTCAAGATGAATTGCAGTCACGAATACTGATTGAGGTTTTCAGATTATGGCGACATGCAAGCTCGCGATCCTGATGATCGTCCTGCCAACATCACGGTTGGTGTCGGCCGCGCCATCCTGGCCAATCGTCTCAGTCACTTTTTAAATATCAAAGGCCCCAGCTTGACGATAGACACGGCTTGCTCGGGCTCTCTCGCCGGCCTTGATGTGGCATGCCGATACCTGAAAACTGGTGAAATCGATGCCGCTATTATTGCTGCCAGCAATCTTTACTTCAACCCCGAGCATGTCATGGACATTGGCGCCGTCGGAAACGCACACTCCCCTACTGGCCTCTGCCACACCTTTGACGTTTCGGCCGACGGATACGTCAAGGCCGAGGCTGTCAGCTCCTTCATCATCAAGCGTCTGTCCGACGCTATTCGCGACGGCGACCCCGTGCGAGCCGTTATTCGAGGCTCGTCTACAAATAGTGATGGCCGTACACCGGGTATTGCCAGCCCTAGCGCTGAAGCACAGGCAGTTGCCATTCGCGCGGCCTACGCAAATGCTGGCATCACCAACTTTAATGACACGGGATATCTGGAATGTCACGGTACCGGAACTCAGGTAAGGCTTGTCTCGAACTTGCTGATCAATGCTCGTCACTAACGTGAAATCAAGGCCGGTGATCCGACTGAAGTCAGAGGCGCAGCATCTGTCTTTGCTGCTTCTCGCCCGGCTGATAAGCCTCTCCTTATTGGTTCAGTACGTATTGCGCACGTACGTATTCATATGTATCCGAGAACTAACAATTGCAGATCAAAAGCAATTTGGGCCATGCGGAGCCCGCAGCGGGTAATTCCGGCTTGATCAAGGCGGTTTTGGCTATTGAGAACGCTCGCATCCCTGGTAACCCAACATTCGAGAACCCGTCTCCCAAAAGTAAGCATTCCAACTTGACTTGAAGGGGGAGAAGAAGACGTCCTTGTTTCACGAATATCCATCTAACTAATCCTTTACACGCAGTCGACTTTGCTGGATGGAAAGTCCAAGCCAGTCGCTACACAGTCCCCTGGCCGACCAACACGCTACGACGCGCCAGTGTCAACTCGTTTGGTTACGGAGGCTCCAACGTGCATGTTGTCATTGAGCAGGCAGCGTTGGACCACAAGCCCCGGCACACATCTTCATATCTGTCCGAGGATGCAGAACTCGACTTCGAAGACGAACCGGAAGAGGGCCGGTCCCACACTCTGGTTCTGTCTGCCAACGACGAGGCATCGCTGCGAGCAAATATCCGTGCTCTTTCCAACCACCTAATCAACCCGCGCGTCAAGGTCAATCTCGCCGATCTGGCATACACGCTTAGCGAGAGACGCTCTCTCTTCTTTCACAGGGCATACCTGACCACCAAGACTACAGACTTTGACGACGATGCATTCGTCTTGGGCAAGAAGCAGTCGGAGAAGCCGCGCATTGGCTTCGTCTTTACTGGTCAGGGAGCGCAGTGGCCGCAGATGGGCAAAGAGCTGCTGCAACTGTTTCCCTGGACACGCAGTATTCTTGAGGAGCTCGATGCTGTTTTGCAAAAGCTGCCTGACCCCCCTGCCTGGTCACTGATTGGTAAGAAAAATACATCTTTAGCAGCCCCGAATTCCTGGCGTGCGGTATACTAACAAGCACTGGGCTAGACGAACTGACTCAGCCTCGTACTGCCGAGCACCTTCGACAGCCAGAATTCTCTCAGCCTCTGGTGACTGCCCTTCAGCTCTGCATCTTGGCTGTTCTTGAATCGTGGGGCGTTTCTCCGCAAAGCGTCATTGGCCACTCGTCTGGCGAGATCGCCGCTGCTCATGCCGCCGGCTTCCTCAGCCGCGCCGACGCCATTGTTGCCGCATTCTATCGCGGACGTGCTGCCGTCAACCGCAAGAACCATGTGGCTCAGAATGTCGGCATGTTGGCAGTCGGCCTTGGAGGTGATGCCGTGCAGCCGTACCTCGAGGCCCATGCGGGCAACGCCTGGGTAGCCTGCTATAACAGCCCCGGAAGCGTCACTGTCTCGGGTAGAGTTGAAGCCCTCGAGGCCCTCGCTCAAAGCCTCAAGGCCGATTCTCATTTTGCCAGGCTGCTTCAGGTGGATCTAGCCTACCACTCGGAGCTGATGGGCGTCATTGGTGAAGAATACGAGGACCTTTTGCAGAAAGCTAGCTTCGCCTCGTCTAATGGCCACAGCCACGTCACCATGTTTTCCTCCGTCACTGGAAAAAAGAAGACGGATGCCGCAGATGCGCTGTACTGGAAGACCAACATGGTTTCTCCGGTCCAATTTAGCGACGCTGCTCGGGAAATGCTGACCTCGCCCGAGGGCCCGACTGTGCTGGTCGAAATCGGTCCATCTGGTGCTTTGGCCGGCCCTGTTTCTCAAATCAAAAAGGCCCTCGATAAGCAAGACAGCGATGTCGCCTACATTGCTGCCTGGGCCCGTGGAGCTAATGCAGCCAAGGCATTGTTCGACGCTGCCGGGCGTCTCTTTGTGACGGGATACGCAATCGACCTGGCCAAGGTCAATGAGTACAAGGAGCCATCCACCATCATCGACTTGCCCAACTACTCTTGGAACCACTCCATCAAGTACTGGCACGAGAATGCGGCAAGCAAAGACTGGCGATTCAAAAAGTACACGTCGCATGATCTGCTCGGAAGCAAGGTCCTCGCTACTTCGTGGCAGGCCCCCAGCTGGAGAGCCCATCTCAACCTCGCCAATGTTCCGTGGCTCAAGGACCACAAGATGGGGGCAGACGTCCTGGTTCCAGGCTCTGGCTTTATTTCCATGGCGCTCGAAGCCATTTGGCAGAAGCACAAGGCTGTTGAGCCGGCCGCTGCCGACGTCGCTGCGATCAATGACCTGGCTTACCGGTTCCGCAACGTCAAGTTCGAAAAGGCCCTGGTGCTTGAGGAGGGCAAGGAGACAGAGGTGATGCTTTGGTTGACTCAGCAGCCAGGTAGCAAGACGTGGCACGAGTTTGTCATTTCTACAACAACGGCAGACGGCTTCCGCATTGATCACTGCTCTGGCCTGGTCAGGGTGCAAGACGAGCTGCCTGATACGATTCCAAAAGGTCAGGATGGAGAGCTCGCCCACCCGACTGCCGGACGTCTGTGGTACAAGGCGCAGTCGCAGATTGGCTACGGATTTGGCCCTTCGTTTCAAAAGCTCAAGCACGTAGAGTCCCTCAGCGGCAGCCGCAAAGGCCGCGCTGTCGTTGCCCTTGAGCCACCCGCTTCCAAATGGAGCCCCCAGACTTACTACCCGATCCATCCGGCGTCTCTGGATGGCTGCTTCCAAACCGTGACGCCATCTCTGTGGTCGGGCGAGCGAAGCTCCATCAACGCAGTTGTTGTGCCGTCGGTGCTTGACGACCTCGTCATCAACAAGGTGGCCCCTGACCTTGACGAGGGCTTGTCTCTGGCAAACTCGGAATACTCTGGCCGTGGACGTCTCTCCGAGGCCAAGAGCTACATGTCCAACTGTGCCGTGTACGACCCGCGGACTGGCAAGCTGATTGCCCGCATGTCCGGTCTTCACTTTGCCGAGCTCAACACCGACGCCAAAGTCGACCCGCATACCTTTGATCAGGTTACGTGGAAGCCAGACATTAGCCTGCTTTCGAACCAGCAGATTGCGTCTTCGACGCTCAGCCTGGACGCCGTCGAGGGAATCAATGCCACCATCAATCTGGTCGCACACAAGACACCTGCGCTGACCGTTCTCGAGATTGGCCTTGATGCTACTGATGCATCGTCGCTGTGGTTTGACGAGGAGCACGAGTCGTATTCTGCGCGCTCTGCCTATGCAGAGTATACTGTTGCTACGGTCGGTGGGCCAAGCCTAGTCGACCTTCAGACAAGATATGAAGGCAAGAGAAATACTTCCTTCTTGCTCTTGAGTGAGAAAAAGGAAAACCTTGGCCTGGAAGCAGCTTCCTACGATCTAATCATTGTCAAACTTGGGGAGGCCAACTCTTCCAACCTTCTTGGAGAGCTGGAGTCGCTTCTGTCCCAGAGCGGAGCTTATACTCTTGTCATCCAGGGCAAGGTCTCTGACTCGACGGCGAGAACTTCATCGTCCGAATCTGGTTCACTTCAGTCCGCCGCTACCCGGTCGCCTGAGGTCCTGGAGACACCGCGTGCACCCACGTTTGCTGATCCTAGCATCAAGTCTTCCTCCGTGTCTGACAGTCCGTTGCCAGGCCAGGACACCAACGCTGGTATCAAGGGTTTGGCTCTCGACATTGCTCTCCAGGAGAAGTTGTCAGTGGTCAAGAGCAAGGTATACCCCGTCTCGGAACTGCCGGGCCTCGGATCTCCTGTCGAAATTGCGTCTACTGAGAGCGTTGTCGCCCATTTGTACACTCGGGATAACGCCGAAATCAAAGGCCTCGCTGCTCAGAAGCTGTCCATTGTTAGCTTCTCCGACAAGACCTCTGCCCTTGGATCCAGCCTCAAAGCTTCCCTCGAGTCCACTGGGTGGTCTGTGTCCATTCATGGGCTTCCTCTGACCAAGCCCGCCGACGGAAGCATCGTGCTCGTTCTCGACGAACTTCAGTCGCCCTTCCTGAGAGACATTTCGCAGGAGCAGTGGACATCTCTGCAAGCACTGGTCAGCTATGGCAACCCAGTACTCTGGGTTACGCAAGGCGCGCAGTTGAATGTGACAAGCCCCGACGCTGCTCTTGCCCCTGGACTCTTCCGCGTTATTCGCATGGAGGACCAGAGCGCCCAGCTCACGACGTTGGATGTTGAAGCTGCCGCGGGCCCGGCTACCGACGCTGCAATCACGCGGGTCCTGGAAGAGCTGCGGCAGCCGCGCGTCAAGGAATTTGTCGAGTTTGAGTATGCCGAAAGAAACGGCATCATTCATGTGCACCGCATCGTTCCCGATGTTGCCGTCAACAACTTCAAATCGGTCGAGCAACTTGGCGCCGAACCTGTTGTACAGGACCTTCACGCTACCGAGGCCGAAGTGTCGCTGCGAGCCGAGCGCATGGGCACTTTTGATGCCTTGACCTGGGCTGAGACTTCTTCTGGCCCTGTGCCTGTGGAGGAGGGACGTATAGAGGTCGAGGTTGTCGCCGCGGGTGTCAACTTCAAAGATGTTGCCGTTACCATGGGCATTGTGCCCGAGAACGAATACACACTGGGGTATGAAGCTGCAGGTGTTGTCAAGCGACTTGGACCCGGTGTGACCAAGTTCAAAGTCGGCGATCGGGTCTGCTTCTTGAACAATGGTAGTTATGCCAATCGCCTGCAGGTCCCTTACCAACGGGCGCACGTCTTCCCTGATAACATCAGCTTTGAAGAAGCAGCCACGATCCCATCGGTATACTTGGCGTCTATTTACTCGCTGTACCATCTTGGCAATCTAAAGTCCGGCCAGACTGTCTTGATTCACTCGGCCACTGGTGGTGTTGGCATCTCGGCCATTCAGCTCGCCCAGCACAAGGGTGCCGAGGTATTCGTCACAGCAGGCACAGAGGAAAAGCGCGACTTTCTGGAAAAGAACTATGGAATTGCCAGAGATCACATCTTCTCCTCACGCAACACAGATTTCGCTGCGGCCATTAAGAAGCAGACCGGCGGCCGCGGTGTGGACGTTATTCTCAACTCGCTCATTGGCGAGCTGCTTGACGAATCCTGGCGCATCACGGCAGACGGCGGCACTTTTGTTGAGATTGGCAAAAAGGACATTGTCGATCGTAACTCGCTCTCCATGGAGCCTTTTGATCGTAACTGTTCTTTCCGTGCCATGGACTTTTCCTATACCAAGGATATTTCTCTACCACTGATTGAAAGGTGGGTTTCACTTGTTCCTTCTATCCTCCAGAGACATCAAACTAACCAGTATATAGACTACTCGGTGAAACTTTCGACCTTGTCAATGCTGGCCACGTCAAGCCCATCCAGCCCATCACCACTTTCGGCTTCGACGACATCCCATCTGCTCTGGCTCATATTCGTAGCGGTCGCCACATTGGAAAGGTTGTCATCTCCAGTGGAGAGCACGCCCCCGTCGAGGTTCCTATTCGCCCTGCAGCACGGAAACTTGCTCTTGATTCCTCCGTCTCGTACTTGATTGTCGGTGGTCTCAAGGGTCTCTGCGGCAACCTGGCCATTCACATGGCCAAGAATGGAGCGCGTCGCATTATTGTCTGCTCCAGGAGCGGGTTGGAAGATGCTGCCTCGCAAAAGACT
The DNA here is from genome assembly GCA_038367545.1 of Beauveria asiatica. NCBI lineage: Eukaryota > Fungi > Ascomycota > Sordariomycetes > Hypocreales > Cordycipitaceae > Beauveria > Beauveria asiatica. The sequence goes on along the minus strand of JAAHCF010000183.1, from coordinate 42,598 downwards.
GTGGCAAACTGCGCCGCTTACGGCTGCGAGATTGTTGAGGCAAAGGGCGATGTTGCAGACGAGACCTTTGTTCGAAAGATTTTCCAGGAGGCTTCCCCAGCCATTTCCGGCGTCATTCAAGGAGCCATGATTCTAAGAGTGAGTTCCTCATCATTGCCTTTTTTTTCTCCTTTTTTATCTTCCTTTTTTTTTTCTTTTTTTTTTTTTTTCTCTTCTTGGTTCTGTAGCTGACATGGTGTATCAGGATAAACCGTACGAGATTATGACCTTGGAAGAGTATCACGCCGCGATCCATGCCAAGATTCAGGGCACTTGGGCCCTCCACCGGGCTTCTCTTGATCAACCCAAGCCCCTCGACTTCTTCACCCTTCTTTCCAGTATCTCTGGCATTGTCGGCAAAAAGGGCCAGTCCAACTACTCTGCCGCCAACACCTTCCTCGACTCCTTTGCCTACTACCGCCAGTCCCTCGGTCTGCAAGCCAACGCGGTCGATTTGGGCCTGATTGAGGATGTCGGCTACGTCGCCGAGCAAGGCGGCATGGACAGCCACTTTGACAAGCGACAGTGGACGCCCATCCTCGAAGGCACGCTGCGAAGCATCCTCGACTACTCCATCCTGCAGCAGACGCCCAAACCCCTCTGCGCGGTCAGCGCGCCGCAGCTCATCACGGGCATCGGCTACCCTCTCCCCGACGACTCGGATCTCAAGAGAGAGGCCCGCTTCGGCTACCTCTTTAGCCAGGCCGGCGGCGCCGACGCGGCCAAGGACGGCGGCAGCAAGGGAGACCAGGCCATCCGCGCCCTGAAGCTCATGCACCAGTCGGGCGCCACCGGCGCGCCGCTCGTGAAGCTTGCGACGGAGCTTGTCGCGGGCCAGATTACCAAGATTCTGCGTCTCGAGACGGAGCTCGAGCCAGCCAAGTCGCTCATGGCCTATGGCGTTGATTCCCTCGCGGCGGTGGAGCTGAGGAACTGGGTGCGATCTGAGCTCGGCGCCGAACTGTCGACACTCGACATTACCAATGCCAGCTCTCTGATTGCCCTCTGTGAGAAGCTTGTTACCAAGCTACCCGCGCCTTGATTTTTCACATCAATGTGGAATCAGACCAGTAGGACAATGTGGAATTATACCTGCAGGACAGGCTTTTTGATTTTGATTATACTAGAATGATTTGCTATGCTACTCCGTACTCTACTGTTTTATCCAACTTGACCATTTATAGACTTTTTTACATTGTTTGGCATGCCAAGTCCAAATCTCGTGAAGCCCCGAAACGGGACGACTGGCCTCCGCAGATCTCGAGAAAAGGTTCGTACATGTTGATAAAGTTCAAGTTGTGACGCTATCCAAGTCGCACAAATGGCGACTCAATCTTCCTCTCTTAACGAGTGTACATTACGACAGCCGACTTGGCCTCGCGCCGCTCAAGGATAAATGTACGTAGTAGAAACAAATCAGCGCACACGTCTCCCACGTTTCACTCTAGGGCATTAATATTTACGCCCCCCGGCCCTTTGCCACTCTCAGCTGCGCGTCACAATGGCACCTCTGGGCCGCAACCACCACACGTACCCTGCACCAAAAGTTTAGAGCGTCGCGGCGTCATTTTCTGGGGTGAAAAGGCGTGAAATGATGACGCTACGAGCTGTTTGATGCCTCACTGAAAGAAGAGATGCGCCGTCTCGGGAGAAGTGGTCTTGATTAAGTGATACGTGCGCCATGTACAGTCAAGCATACGCGCAGAATATAAATCGGTAGGCCGAATCTGTGTACATCAACTCAGGCATGTTTCAAAGAGCAAAGAGCATTGCATTTCCTATTGCGCTAGATAAAAGTCGAGAAAAACACCAATTCCCTTATATTTTCATGTCCGCTGGCACGCATTGCTCATCCAGCCGTTGCGTGCGTGGACTCTTTGTCCTAGCTCGTCCAGATTCGTCATTGTTCTGCTCCTCTTTCTCCCCATATACGTTTCGTCATTCAGTCGGGTATCTTTTCTTTTCTTGTTCAACTCTCATAATCTACTGTCCTTGGGAAATAAAAAAACGCCAGATCCTCTTAACCGCCGGCAGCCCTAGTAATCCGCCATGACCGTCGTGGTCGATCGCTCCGCACGACTACGCGCATGTAGCGCCTGCGCCTCCAAACACTGCGACATAATCTGGTAGACCTGCCAGACGCCCGCATTCTGCATCATGATGCCAAACAGCCGCAGCAGCTTGGGTACGTAGCCGCCGGGCTCGACGAGGCGAAAGTCGGGGTCTATACCCGCGTTCGCCAGCTTCTCCCTCGCCTTGACGGCCGCAGACTCGACAATGCCGCGCACCTTTTCCAATAGCCGCACGTCGTCCTCTTCGAGGATCATAACGGCGGGCATCTGCGCAAAATCAATCTCATCGTGGCCCACGATGCCGAGATACGGACCGACGCGGTCCTGCAGCGTCGCCAGCCACTCGGCGAGGACCTGCAGGCAATCAAAGGCACAGAGCGCGGCCTGCAGCGAGAGCTCGCCGCCCCAGAGGTCGGCAACCGAGACACCGAGGCGGTCGGCCATGAGGAGGGAGTCGGCGGCAAAAAATGACGCCTTGCGGAGGTGCTTTTCACGGCGCGACGTGACGCGCTCGGCCGAGTTGGGCTCGTCACGCGCCGAGGTGAACCTGGCAAAGTCAATGGATTGCGTCTGCGGGCCGGGCAAGTCGGAGACGGTCGCGTCGCGCATGCTGGCGTCGGCGGGCTCTGCTCGGCTGCTCGGCTCCGTGGACGATTCGTCAGACGATGAGTTCTCCGCAACCTGGCTGCCGCGGGCAATCTCGTTGGCCACGCCAACCCAGTCGCGCTCCCAGAAGCGCTCCTTGGCCCGTGAGAGATTGACAAACAGGCGGACGTACGCCAGGTCGAGCAATGGAATCGAGTCGGCCGGGAGGGGCCCGAGGCCGTACGGATTCGGGTGTTGGACGCAGTGACGCGGGTTGCTCGCCCAGGCCATCTGCCAGGCACGCAGGGCGGGCTCGATGTGGCGGTGCATGCGCTCCGTCTCCTCGTTTGTCCAGACCTTGTTGTGGTGCCGCTGGCGGGTCTCCCAGATAAAGTTGTGGAGGGCGTAGATGAGAAGAAGCAGCGCAAAGGAGCTGGGGCTGAGCTGGCTGCCACGCACCCTGCCGGGGTTAGAAGCCGTCTCAAACGTCGCCGACATGCTATCGAGGGCCAAGTCATCCTGTTCCTTTTGGCTCGAGTGCAGCAACTCGGCCAGGGCCTCGCGGAACGGTGGCGTGTTGTGAGCAGCGCCGCGGACACCGCCCCTGGCGGAAAATTCGACGCTGGTCTCGGCAGCCCAAAATTCCTCGTCACATGGCAAATCAATCAGGATTTCCGAATTTGTTAAAGCTGGCGCATGGTTGTACGCTGTCACTAGAACGCTTGATAAGAGGTATACGGCGTAGAGCGTTCGCTTCCGTTCCTCCATTCTGCTCCACTCGATCCACTGATGGTCCTGCAGATGCTCCCTTTGGCGCTCAAAGTTGTCATCGTTGGCTATTTGCACATCTTCGATATTTGGGACGTGAAGCTCCGTCGGCTTCGCCAGCTGGGCCCCTTGAGCGAGACCCACCAAGGATGAAATGTGCATGGAAGCGATATCCGTAGCAATCTTGTCAATCACGTTGTGGCCGTATGAAATGTTCAAGAGCATAGTCTGCACCAGCCAGACAGGCGTGTCAGAGCCATCGTCACTGGGCTGTGAGCCGCTCTGGGATGTGGTGCTTCTTGCCCTGCTCATTTCCTGTTTCCGACGATCTTGTAGGAACATGAATACCATTCGTTTCGACAGCTCAAACAATTCTTTGGATACGTCGAGATGCCGTTCATACAGGGCGCCAATCATGGCGGTGGCCAGGACGAGACATCCTTTGCCGCCGTGGGACCCTAGTTCGTCGTCGTGCCCGGGCTTAGACATGTCAAAGTTGAGGGTGGGGACATGCAAAAAGGGAAGATGCGGGTGGAAGTGCGTTAGGTAGGAAGTGACGTATCGCTGGAGGTCCAGGGTTGAGGGCAGCTTGTGCTCGGTGGACTGGTTATTGGCAGTCTGCGGCGCAGTCTTGAGAACGGGTTTACGACCAAATGGTTGGGATTTGGAGAGGATATTCACAATGGCGGTCCTGGTGGCATCTGTGATTGTGGTTACGGGAGAGGCTCCGAGGTTCCCGGCAGCGATGGGGTGCGTAGGGTCCGGGCCAGGATGGAAGCTTGGGGAGCTGCTTATGGTTTGCGCGTTGCGTCCCGTTACGACGGATGGGTTCATTGAACTCTGCGAATAAGGCGCGGACAGATAGGGGTCATTGATCTTTTGAGAAGCTGGCTGAGGTGATACAGGTGCTCCGTTTAGGAGATCGGGAAAAACCGACCCATTGATATCCATCGCAAAAGGGTTCGTCATCTGCGGCGGTCCCATGACGGAGGGCTGCCACATGGTGGCAGACCCTGCTGGGACCGGATGATTTGAACCATCCACCATGACATCGCTTATCCCGCTCTGGCTCGTGGTGCTGATTGCCGAGGGGCTCGAACCATCAATCGCGTTTTCGTTGTTTTGAAACGTCATCTGATGCTCAAAGCCGGCGACCCAGTCAAGGCCGTCATCAAAGGGCTGACCAGAGGAGAGGTCGTTGAGAGAGGAGCTGAAGGGAGACTGATGGTCGACATTCATGGACTGAGGAGAGTCGTTGTAGTGAAGAGCGTTGGGGTTGATGGTGGAGCCATGGCCAAAGAGAAGGTTTTCAAAATCAAATTCGGTGCCAAAAGGACCAACCGCGGGCGCCGTCCTCAGTGCCGGGCCCATTTCGGCCGTGGTGCCCGTGTCGAGCTTGGAGAGGCTGAGGGCCATACCGCGCTGGCTAAGAGCGAGGGACATGCTGCCAAGGTCAAAGTTGTGCAGCGGCAGGCCTACCAGAGACGGATGTCTATTGTGGCCGCCCATGCTCCTAGCGACCGAGGCGTTGGCTGAGGCTAGCATCTGCATGGCTGAACCGTCAACATGACTTATAGTATTCGCTCGGGGCCTCATCTGGGCGTTCCCTTGACCGGCAGCTCCGACACTGGGGCCTGCTATGCTATTTTTACGTCGAGCCTGGGCGGGAGTAACGCCGCTCGCAGATTCTCGGCGGTTGCGCGGGCGGGCCGAGGGAGTGGTCGTTTGATGCAGCTTTTGCTGGTGCCGCAGAAGCAAATCTCGGCGAGCAAAACATCGCTGACACTCGGGACACTCAAAAGGTTTTTCCTTGGTATGGGAGCGCTCGTGTCGCTTTAAATGCTCGAGACGCGCAAAGGAACGCTGGCAGGTCGCGCAGACGTGGGGTCGTGGCTTATCGGTTTTTGGAGTGGGAAAGGCGGGTGGTGCCGGCTTGGAATTGACAGCAAGAGTGGAAGCTAATGGTTGGTAGAAGAGGTTAGCGGTAATTCATCATCAAACAAGATCAGACGCGGATTCTGGTCATGTGCGACTGGGGCGGCGAGGCAGGTGAATGGAGGGGCAGCGATGCAAAGAGGTAGGCAAGGAGCGACGGAGAGGGCGGGATTTTTTCTCACCAGAATCGTCGGCGGCGGGCTTTGCGGGCGCAGCAGTGGCGGGTGCGGCGGCGGCGGCGGCGGGAGATGTGGAAGTCATGATGGAAGATGAGCGAGAAGGCCTGGCTCCGGAGTCGTTCATGACCATGGCCTCGCCGGGCGAATTTTAGGCAGAGGGCGGCGGCCGCGTGGTGGGCGTCGTGTTGTTTGCGGTGAGTGGCGCTGTTGGTTGAGCAAGCGTCGAGCTGTCGTGGGGCAGAAAGAGGTGAGACGGTAAAAAGAGCGAGATGGCGGGGGGTCAGGAGAGCTGATTAGGGAGGGGCGATAAGAGGTGTGAGACGGGCGGCGGCTGGCGGTTGGTGGGAGTCAGAGGAGTAGGTAGGGAAAAGCAGCAAGCGCAGAGCGGAAAAGCCCGAGCTTGATGGGATTGAAAATGGTCGGAAAGGAGGAGAGAGCTGTTCCGCCAGTCGAAGCAATTGCTGCACAACGCGGGAAAAAAAAAGAAGAGTCGTAAGAATAGAAGAGAAGATGTGAGGGAAGAAGGAGAGGGTTATTTAGCATAGCCACGGGCTGGTTTAGTGTGGACGGGATGAGTGGACGTGGCGGGGTGCGAACTCGCACTGTAGCACTCTTACTTGTACAGGGCCCTTGTAGGGCTTTGCAGGGCTCTGCAGGACCCTTGGTGGCCTGTTTGGTGGACCACGTACGTCAGTGGTTGCCGCCACCACCAGCAAATACCCAAACGATCAAGGCCAACAAGTTTGCCCTACCATTGTGGCCAAAGTGAGGACAAGACGAACCTAACAACTCTCAAGTGGGCAGGGTCTTGTCTTATGCAGATTCCTCCCCAGGTCTTTCCAGACAATGTCTCGAGCACCGCGCGCGACGCCGTTGCATTGCAGACCAGCGCCCAGACGGGGCCGGCACAGTGCATGCTACCGTCTGGACACGGTGCGCACTCAGAGCCGCCTGTTTTCTGATCCCGTCGGGGCCGAAGCAACTGCTGTATGTGAGTGAGCCACAGTGGATAAATTTCGAAACAAAATGAAGACGGACTCTCTGGCTAATAGCAGACGAGCTAGGCTCGCATGCTCGCTCGCATCTGCAGGTTCGCAGACGTGGAGCTTGAGCTTTTGGGCTAATGCGATGCGGCGCCCCGTGATCAGTGAGTGCCTGGGTACGTTGACCAACGGACGCGTCCAACAGTCAAGCCGCACACAACGCCATTATTTGTCATGGTCGAGCAGGATTGTGTGTCATAAGCGACTTATCTGGCTTGTTGATCCCGTGCTTGCCACAATTCCTACATGCCCATTTTTCTTGCAAACCGCGAGGAAATGCACGTCTTCCATCGGCGCAGGCTGGGAGGGTCTCGCCTTTGTCCCAGCGTTGCACTCGCTGCAAGCCTCTGCAAGGCCCCTGTCTGGCTCCATGTAACCATGATGCATGCTGCCAATGCTCTAGCGATTTATTGCTGCCGACTTTTGATGGAGTGGTGCCAGTTGGGATGTTGTCGATGCAATTAGGCACACCTCTAACACTGCCAGCTCGCCAGCCTCGTCGTTTATTCGCCCGTCTCAACTCTCCAATCCGCGGCGGGTACAGATTTACATGCCCGTGTCTCATTTCGTCCTGCAGATGGCAGAACATGTGCCGCCAGCCAAAACAATTTTCGCATCGGCATTGGGGCCTGCCGCAGCCTCGCTCGTCCTCGTTGGCTGCATCTGCATAGGTGGGCGTCGTGCGGCATACACTGTGCAAGACATTCAAGACACTGCGCGCCTCGTGCTGATACCATAGGCAGTCAACGCAATAATGTGCTTTTACAGAGTCAAGTCATTCCCGAGCAATCCCTAGAAATCGTTGGACATGAAGTGAAGCGTCGCTCGCTACACTACCTATGCACCGTTTGTCCTGTCGGCTGTATATCATCAGCTCACTAGGACTAGGCATGGCACTCTGATATGGCCATCTGCATCGTCCCAGTATGCACGTCTGCATCCACCTGGCCCTGCAGATTTAGTTTTTCACTGGCAATTCATTCGTGTGGACAATGACTGTTTCAGACCTCTCCACTCGTCGGCCCAACGTTCGTGGTCAACAACCTGGCCAGGTCAGGGCTGCGGAATCGCCAATACCGTTGTCCGCACCCACAAACATAGCGGTAACTAGTAAAATGATAAGTAGTGCCACAATCTGCGCAGAACGCGCAAGCAAACCGGCCCATTCTACGTGTAATCAGTTCCGCAGCGTCTCATCACTACTTCGGCCGTGGCCCGTGGTGTTCGATGACCATTTCCGAAGTGAAGCCGAGATGGCTGTTTGCTTCGGTTGTCGCCGGCGCATCTGTAGCGTGTGGTAACCTACCTAGTTTTATTAGCCTGCCAAAACCAAAGCCGACATGACTGCCAGCTCCTGCACCGCAAACACACAATGCTACTCCTCAACAAGTCGGCGGCAAGATTTCTCTCTCGTAATCACCCGTTCGTTCCTTCAACCCCATAATCCGTCTCACCAACGCCTGCAGGTCAGGCCATGATATGATATTACACAGAATTCTCCCTATACCACTCATAGCTCCGACGCAGTGTCGGCGGCGTGATTGTCCGTGCAACCAAGACTACCGACACTCCTACCGCAATCGCAATGGATCATGCGAATACAGCAAGCATCAATTCGCGCCGTTGCAACCACAACGGGCATATGTAGCCTAACACGCGCACACACATCTTCACCGGAATCATGGCCAAGCACCCCCAATCATTTCCGTGTGCAAAGCGCGGGCGGACACGTAGTCTTTCACATGGAGGCGAGCAAGGCCAGGTCCCTGCAAAGTATTCTCTGAATTCCCCTGGTACTTGGTCGATTTTCCTCGAGGAACCAAGTCATGGAGGAGGCCGCTCTGCCGAGAGATGATTGAATACCGTGTCCTGCAATCCTGTTCCACTGGTGCACAAACTACACTCCGAGCCCCTGCCTAGCGTCTGCCTCCTTCTGATTGAGCCGTCGAGAGTGCCTATAAATTACCTGGGCACTTCTGCAAGCTAGTGCTGCAGCTAAACATATAATACACCTGCCCATTCCGTCCTCGTCGAGTGCAAGGTCGTGACGAGACCGCATGGGCTCGGTGAACCGCGATGCAATTCTAGAACATGACAGCATCGGATGTGTTTATCGAGGCCTGACTAGCATTTATGTGGCGCAGGTCATCTACTTCGAACATTTTCGCCCCCTCGACATTCTATATGTTCGGAGAAGCAAAAGCACCAAGCTCATAAACAATGTCCGATGGAGAAACGGCCATCGTCAATACTATTGTCGGATTCATAGTATCAATTCTTACACGCGATGGTAGGATTTCTTTTGTCACTATGCCGGTGGCTTTTAGTTATGCAGTACATGACAGCGTCCTAAACTGATCGCGGCCATGACAGACCTGGCATGGATGTTGCCCCTACCGATAGCAAGCCCCAACGACACTCAAGATCAATCCTTTCCAAGACCAAGATGAAATGACCGGCACTGAACATCATGGTGTTCCACAGCACAATAAACGTGCCTAGGCCACTCAACATCATTGCCCTCAAAATCATTGCCCTTCCGCTTGAGTGGACGCCTGGCTCATACTACACATGCTTGCAGGAGTATTGCATAGCCTTAATGACTACACCTATTGCGCGGCGAGACGGGTGCCGGCCGAGGTATCAAAATACCGCCATCTTTACTCCAGCCCCTACGATTTTATTTTCACGCCTACGGCGCTCGATATCACCGACTTCATCATGATTGGTACCTCTTTTGACTTGGATATTCGCTGGCGACTGGCGTGCAGCTATGAGCACATCTCTCGCAACTTCTTTTGCAGTTGTTGGCTCTTAACCCATAAGAATGGCGTTAGCAGCGGGGGGATTCGAATATGGTGTTTCTACGGCCCTGCCAGCGCAAAATGCACGACTTTGCCGGCGCCCTTTCCTCAATTCTTTTCTCAAGTCCGGTGGTCGCCTTTTGACATGACCCTGAATAAAGTCAGTTGGTTATTTGCCGAGCTCACGGGGTATATCGGGTTTCGCCCCAATCAGGCGCTGCGCTGGTCTTACTCAATTTAATTGGCACACGCGCGTTCTTCACGTAGCGCGATGAGCATCACGCCTGCTTAGACAACCTTCAATATCTAAAAGGATGGCCCTGAGGCCCCCCCCCCAGAGATTGTCGCCGACTTGAGCGAAAAGTCTGTCTCACGTTTAAGGAAATAGTATTTCTGAGTCTGCTAGACTCGATAGTTGCCCAGATATGATGGCCGTTATCCAAAGGGATACTTTCTGAACATCGACTTGCTGACAGCGACCGGCGGAATGGAAAAAACTGCTTTTTCAAGCTTAAAAACCAGTTGGCCAAGACAATCATTGGCCGCCCAACCCACACGTAGACGCGTCAAACATCTTTCATCAGACTCTGCATGAAAATGGCTACGCGACCACGGGTAAGAAGTCCTAAATATTATCCGTAATCTGTATTGCGCGACACAGATCCTAGCCTGGCCCTTCCGCTTTGACCAGCCAAGACACGGCGAACATCAATGTCCCGCGCCCGTGCTGACCCCAGGCCTTCCCCGGATGATTGAGTGGGACTCACCCCAGGCCCATCAGATGCTGCCATGACATTGGAATCATGCAGGACATCCAAAAGAGCCCTAATTACGCCTTCTGCGTCTCGACAAAACAGTCACCCGTCTCTGCCGTCGTCCGCTCCTCGCGCGGTTCAGGGGCTTCCGGCTCGCGTGGGTCAAGGAAGGATGCTAACCAAGACATGACCGTGATTGCCATGTGATGATGTTACCAAGCGGTCCGAGGCCAAAGACCAAAGCCGACTGGTGTTGTTGGGGGCTGCAGCCAAAGAGTATCGGCTTGAGACGGCAGCATGCCGTGCACCCGCTGGTGCCGACTGGTCAACATCTGTACCAGCATGGAATAGTCGTAGTCAGCGAAAGATTGGAGAATGTTGGACAACTGGAAACGCCTTGATCAGAATCGCATTCGCCAGCAAGTCTCCCTCGCAGCGGAACACTCGGAGTTGGCCGAGCCTGGCAATCCGATTACCCCAGATTCTGACTCTTGGTCGGTGGCGTCACGCTTACAGTGGCTGGCTGCAGAGCCATCATCCGAATCATTTTCCAGGGCACGCACGCCTACACAGAAAATACGGTCGCTGCATCAGCACCCATGTCAGTCGCAAGGAGTCGTTGCTCCGCCCCGAGACTTGGAATGCTTGCTTGCTCTCCTCCTACGTTTATCTGCACAAGACAGTGTGTACTTTATCTAAACCTGCGTTGGCTGCAATACGACCTGGTCCGCACTACTACGCGACGAGTAGTTCAGCGCGCCAGCCCACTGTGGCCGTCAACTTTATCAATGTTAATGACAGGAGCAGTATTAAATAGGCGATGGCTTACCAATACCAGATCAGCATTTAGGCCCCTAACAGACGTAATTTCAGCCATGCAGCGCAACTGCACGAGGCGTCTTCTGTTCTAAATTAACACCCATGTAATTGGTGGCTTGGTAACATGCACTGGTACAGTGTGCCACGCCTCCAGTCAAGAGACAAGAGACAAGAGACACAAGAACCATTGTTACGGCAGATTCGGTAGCATCTGAGCCTTGACTTGTCTTGTGTCCAAAAGTGCGGCAACCAGCCCCTTGTGGTATTCACGCCGCACTGTACGGACAAACTGGTCCGTCGCAGTGTGTGTCCATACTCGGCCGGCCGCATTTCTTTCCAAGCCCGAAAGCCGCAGAGGCTGGTTGGTCGGGCGCGCCACGCAGGCCCGTTGTCACGATTTGCAGAAAGTAGCCTGACAAACCACTTTATTTCATCCGGCATGGCGTGGACGGCACCGCATAACTTGTAAAGTGGACTTTGCAGCGACGAAGCGAGACGCACATCATCCCGGCGTCCACATACAAGCCAGCACGCCCATGCCCTGGGCGCTCCATGAAACTAGGGATGCTGCGATGGGTGCCGCTCCATGGGGCTATGTGGGAAATTGTCCTTGCCAGAATCGCGAGCGTGGGGAGTAGTGATTTGCGATGGGGAGGGGTTGGATAATAAACGACATGGATGGATCCTTCGCGGTGGCGTCATCACTGGTTGTCGGAGAACTGCGCCAGGCTCGGGCGAGACAACAACGGTACATGCTGAATCATATGATCCGTTGACGCATCTTGTTGCATTGCCAGACAGAGATTACCTTGCTCATTCTGCCAACATACCGCAGCGGCGTGCATGGAGTGGGCTGGCTATTCCCTACTGGGCTGAAGAACAAACGGCATATTTAGTTGGAAACATCCCAAGATGGGACCCTGTTCTGCAGCTCCCCTGGCCTACTGGCCACTTGAGGTCAGCTGGCTGGCCATTTCATGTCGGTAGATCAGCTCAGAGAGCGCCAATGTGGTCAGGATTCCCATTTCCCGTCCTTGTGCTGTTTATGGCGGCGTTGGGCGATGTAGAGCACCCGAGGCAAATATCGACTCTGTTTGCAAAATCGCGATCATCATCTGTCAACTTGATTCTTCACTTTCTGGCTTATGCTCTCCGACTTTTTGCTTTCCAGATTCGGGCGCCCATGTTTTGCCGTTAAGCGCCGGGCTGGGCCGTCTCCAGTTGTCCCACCATACGACGGCGGTTTCGTCGCCCGGTGCCTTACCAGCCAGTCGACGCCAAACCCTTTCTACTTACTGGCTGCTTGATTCGAACCGCCAAAAGGACAAAGAAGACGGAATATTTTGTTCCAAGATCTGACATGGGCTGCGTTGCTTGCCAGCATGGTTAGCCTGAAACAGGTTTTCCAGAGGTCGCCTTTTTGGTCTCCAAGCCATGCGCCCGCTGAGACGCACACGTTGATTGGCGATGATGATGTAGTCAACATGCAGCTTTCGCAGGCCCTTTGACGCCAGCGCCGTCTTCGTGCTTGCCCGATGTCGACCTTTTCTTTCAGTTTCGACATTTTTTCGGTGAGACATGCTCTATTCTTGATTGAATCTTTCCATCACACATAGCCGGAATCGAATCAACGTCTTGTGCAACGAAACCAAAGTACATCGCTGGCGCGCGTCGCGCACCGCTCTTACACCTCATCACCATGACGCCCTCCCTGTTTCTGATGCTGCTGCTGCAGCTGCAACTCATTCTCTTGCGCCCCGCCGCGGCCTCCGCCGTCACCGTCACCATCACCGCCGCGCCGACCATTCCCTCCAAGGAACCATCCTACTCGAAGCGCTACGTCTTCACATCCGCTATGCTCAACAGCACCAACACCTACCGGCGGCAGCACAACGCCTCGTCGCTCGAGTGGAATGCGACGCTCGCCTCCTTTGCTAGCTCGTACCTGGCGGACGCCGCCCGCAAGGACTGTAAGTTTGCGCACTCGGGCGGGCCGTACGGCGAGAATATCGCCATCGGCTACGCCAACGCGACGGCTGCGACCGAGGCGTGGGGCGACGAGCGGCGCGAATACGACTTTAGAAAGCCCGGGTTCGAGCACAGCACCGGGCACTTTACGCAGCTGGTCTGGAAGGATACGACAACTGTGGGCTGCGAGAGGGTGCTGTGCGGCGCGAGGGGATGGTTCGTCGCGTGCGAGTACTGGCCGAGGGGCAACGTGCAGGGGCAGTATGAAGATGAGGTGCAGAGGCGAGTCGAGAGTGGTGCCAAGAGCTCCCGAGGAGCTTCGGGGATTGTCGTGGTGATGGCCATAGCTGCGGTGTCGTGGCTTTGCTAGGCGGGACGGGCAAGTGCAGGGGAAGAATTGTACAAAGAAAGGCCATTGTGTTTACAGAAACGAGACAATCATATCGAAATGCATCTCCAGAGCAGAACACGAACCCAGCACACATATCAAGGCAGATCTTCCTCTGTCTCAAGGCCATATCGCCCATCATCCGGCGTCTTTTCGCCGTCTTCTAACCAACGGAGCGCAACATCTCAAGCAGCAATCAGTCGTACTCTGCATTTCCTCCAACGTCGAGCCACTCCAACCCCGCTAGAATGACCTTATCCGTCATGATGTTACTATTGGCCAGCAGGACCGTAATTCCGGCAATGATACACGGAGGTTGTGGGAGCACGCAGCCGACGCGCATGAGCAGGCGTGCGGTAACAAGGCACATGGCCATGACGCCGAGCACGACCTGCAGCGCAAGTTTGGGCGCGGGGTTTGGCGCCAGTCGCTGGTGGCCAAGGATCCTGCATCGTCCTGGTGATGATGAATGCCCATGCCGCGCTTGCTAATGGCACATGTTGGAGCGCGTGTTGAGCCAGGCCGCCTGCGCCATGTGGTCTTGATATATTGGTGACGACTTCGCCGAGGCGGCGGGTGTCGGCTTGACCGACAAGCACGGCAATCGAAACACAGCCCTTGCCAAAGAAGATAGCATCAATGAGCCCATTCACGTCATTATTGGTGGATGTCGCATTATTCGGGGCATAGATGCTGCAATTGTCGACCGGTCATGCGTGGAGGGGTATCTGGAACCACTCGCTGCCAGTGCTGCACCTGAGTTTGCAAGCAGGCAATTAATAGATCTTATACGGGTGGTTTTCGACGGAGATGCAGAATTAGAGACCTGCAAAGTGACTTTGGTAGCAACCTCTTCAAGTGTTTGGCAGCAGACAACGGTAGCTAGGCCATGCTCGATTATCCGAGAGGAGACATCGCCATCATAATCTGGGCTTGAAGATGCTTTGAGATGCTGGCCTCTCTCTCTTCGGACGGGGATCGCGGTGGGTGAGCACTGGAGTCTCTACGGTGCGATAGCTACTCCTACTCGGAGCTTGTCGGAATCGTAACGGAAAGCGACACTGGAAAGGGCAGCCAGTGGTGAGGTCAACGGACCGAAAACTTTTGTCTCGTTCGTCGAGTACCAGGCTATAACGGCGAGAGCGATATGGCAGCTTTCTGCGCCTACGATCCCGACTCCTTCATTTTCAACGTTCTAGTCGTGATAATATCGATACGAGTCTTCGTTGGACGGAGCTGCATCGGCAGACGGTGAACGGGGACCGCAGATTCCTATCTTGATCGTATGCACAACTCTACACATACTTTCGGAAGTCGAGATTCCAGTTTATTGAGTCGAATAGTTATGAAAGTCGCTGAGAATGATGTCGTGATGGCGCGCCGACTCCATGGTGGCGACCGGCATCGATTCCTGCGGCCGTGTGAAGCGACTTGAATGCGGAGAAGGCACCGTGAGGCTTGGCAGCGTTATATCACATCTCTACGGCCGCGAGGTCCGCAAGGATACTGGCGATACGCATGTGGAATAGGCAAGCCTTGCTGGGTTGCAAAGGAGTGTTGAAAACGAGACTCCCGTCATGGTGGGCTATCTGGAGCAGAAATTGTGCTGGGTAATAAGTTTATCTTGGGCCTAGTCAGGTGTGGGTTGGCAAATTGCCCTGAGTGCCCTGAGGGGCCGGCTGAAGAGTGCTGTGGCGCAGGCCAGCTCAAGCTGTAGAGGCCTGAGGGGCCTAAAGTTAGCATCTTGAACCTCCGCTAGTTGCTGCTAATAAGCAAAGAAAATATTTCAAGTGCAAATATCTAGCAATGACTAATAAGTAGAAAATTTACACGAGGACTAACATAAATGAGAAGTGTGCGGACTACCAGTAACGTTATTCTGTGAATAGCTAGTGCTCGCAAGCTATGAACACCTAAATAGTTGCCTGGGGCTGGGGCTGGGGCTGAGCTGGGATTGTAGGGCTTGTAATTCCGCTCACGACTAGGTAAATAAATAACTTGTTATTGCCGTGCATGAGCAGCAATCCTTGTACTACGTACGGTCGGTCGTACGGATGGCCGGCATGCGGATGAGGCTCGGCCAATGTTCTAATCCCGGGGGATAATAACTAGTCGTAATGCTTACCTAGTTGTTACTTGGCGGCGCCCTTATTAGATGATGGGGGATGAGAAGCCACAGAGCACCTGGGCCGAAATATTTATAGATAGCATTAATTATGACAATCAAAGATACCAGCAAACAACGAGTTAGTTTGGCGTGGTTCAAGCCATGCATACGCCCCGCGTCAGGGCAGACTGCATACTGCATCTTGTCCTGCCCTACAAAGCGATAGTACATGCGGCCTCGGTGGATGGGAGAGCTGCTATTTTAATCTGTTGATGTATATTTAGGGTCTTTCTCTAACCGGAAAAGGAGCCGTGATATGTAGGCCAGCGCTAATTTTAAAGGCGCAATTCTAATGCATGATCAGCCTCGCAGCCGGAGAGATTATGGTCCCGAAGGACTGCGGTCTGCCCATGCAACACGTAATCCGGCTATAGTTGCGTTTTCTCTGACTGATTCTCCGTACGTAAAAGGAACCCTTTAGTACTGTCTCGCTAAATACTGCAATCTTCTGCTTCGGAACACTGGCTTTGCGCGCCACAAGACCTCCCGCCTCAAAATTCGCATAAACAAGCACTTACAGCAGGCTGCGGCGGGCTAATGCACCGTAAATATCGGAGCTATCGTCAGCAATACGCTGCACTTTCAGAGTAACGAGTCTCTGAAAAGAGCTTGAGTCGGAAGCAATGCCTTTGGTGCTATTGTTTTTCCTTTCACTATCAAGCCGTTGTAAGTCTTCTCTACCTCTGGACCAATAGGCTTTGAGGGGAGACTGCTTTGCCATACTCATGGGATCTATTCGGACTTTGACAAAATTTGTAGTATTTGTCCTAACCAGGGCTGGCTTCATCTAGAACCATCCGGAGACAGAACTAATTCCCATTGGAACAACCTTGGAGGCTTTACAAAAGAATGCAGAGCAGCAAGCTAGATAGGGCATTATTCGTCATCGTGTGAGGTGGCCAACCTGCACAAGATCTTTGAGATAAATAGGATGCATTGCGCCTTGATATTTGAGACTTAGTAAGAATGATAGCGTCGATGCACATTAATCCCGGTGGATGCTTGTCTTGCAGAGCCGTGATAGCCGAGCGGAGACCATTGATGAAGATGCAGCCCCAAAAATAGCACTTGGATTCCAACAAGGCAGGCTCAGGCGGCTCCGACTGTGGAAAAGGTGGGCAGCCGGCTTGAAACGGGCGCAGCTATCTCTCAGCCCCCAACAAGAATAGCCTCGCCAGCCAATGGACGTTGATGTTTCGCAAGGCTGCAGAGCACATCGAGGCTCAGGCCCTCGGCCGTTTATGTTCCGAACTAGCAAGCATGTGGTGGCTGCTATGAATATGCTGTGTCCGAGCAGAGTCTGAGCTGTAGATGCATAGAGAACATATATATATGCAATGTCGCGCGACACTGGCGGATCGACGTGCCCGGCATCTCATATTGGACATCGCCCCCAGTCAAACAAGGACTGCATCACGCCCGAGAAATGTTTCCTAAAAAATCTTTCACATCTATCATAGGGCTTCTCGGATGCGTGTCCGCAGCGGTTATCCCCAATAATGACGGCTTTCCCAAGCCTAACGCGCAGCAACAAATCGCCATCGCCAAAGCGGCAGGGGGCCTTTTGCCAAATGTGAAGCTGCCAACCAAGCTGGGACCCGGCAGCACGACTACATTTCAGCTCATTGCATTCAATGAATTGTTCGAGGTCGCATTCTTTAATTCGCTTCTCAACAACATCACGAACCGCGTTGAAGGCTACAGAATTAACACGCACGTTGACAAGATCACCGAGATCTTGACAACGGTGCGAGCGGTAGGCCTGTTTTGAACATTATATATATTGTGCATTTATTGACTCGCAAGAATAGCAAGAAGAACAGCATGTTCTTGCCGCCGATGCTGCCCTCAAGGCAGCTGGCAAATTCTCGCCCCAAGCCTGCCAATATCAGTTTCCCACAACCGACCTGGCCGGCGCCATCAGCCTCGCCGAGACATTCACTGCTATCGTCCTGGGCGCTCTGCAAGGCGCCAATATCGCTTTCGCTAAAGAAAACCTCACTGTCCCTATCCAGCTCATTTCGTCCGTCATCGGACAGGAAGGCGAACAAAATGGCTTCTACCGCCATTTGATCAAGCAGGTCCCCTCGGAGTCTCCCTTCTTGACACCTGTCCCGGCGCCTTTTGCCTTTTCTGCCCTCCAGCTCTTCGTCATTCCTGGTTCATGCCCATTCCCGCTTGCCAACATTGATCTTCCTATTTTGCCTGCTCTCGCGGTCAACGGTGGCCCGGTCGCCGTCATCGAGCCCAGGGACCAGCGCCTTTCTTTCTCGGCTGACCTAGCCGATGCAGAGAATAGCAAGACAAATGTCGGTTCAGACGGCTCAGGGCTTTGGCTGACGTACACCAGCGGCCAACAAAAGCCCATTTCTGTGCCCATCACCAAGTTCGAGCGGAATGGTAACAAACTCACCTTTGATGCCGACTTTCCCTTTGAGAAGAACGTCATGATGGGCTTCAGCCACGCCGCCCTCACAACAGCAAAGGATTTTGAAACTGTTGATGATATTGTCACCGCAACAATTGCTGCACCTGCGATAATTCAGGTGGAGCATAGGTCCGATTGCAAAAAGCTGGCATATGACATCTGATCTCGATGGGAATTCAGTACCAGACACAATCTCCAAGGCATAAATATGATCTTGTCTTAGCAGGTGATGGACAATTGATGGGCTCAGGCTGTGGCAATCACAAAGGATTCTTCATGCGTAGTGGTAAAGTTCGGTAACCGAGCATAAATTAACAAGCGAGAACAATAGAACAAGCCCCCCCCAGAGCTTCCGCAATCCAATCTGATGGACTTTGTTCACGTGTAAATTGTCAGCAATGTAATGACTGGCGATTATCAAGACAGTCACCATTTAAACTAGTTGGTGTAAATGGAGGCGAGACGGTGTTTCGATCCGCGCAACAAACTAAAACACAAATTTCTGCATTCCCCGAAGCTGAAATGCAATGCGATGGTCCCTGGCCGATTCAAGCCAAGAGCGGCGCAAAAAAAAAAAAAAAAAAAAAAAAAAAAAAAAAAAAAAAAAAAGATGGCCCCAATTCAATACCGCATGTGATAATATCATCTTCAATGTATAGCAGAGAATATTGGCAGTCTTCAATGAACAACCCCGCAGTGATTCGCAGAGATTAGCAGCTCAGTCTCAGCAGACGAGAGCCGGCGCGGGGATCGGGCCGCTTGGAATCTAGCACCTGTCTAATAATATCGGACTCATACCCGCCGGCATGGCCATATCCGGCATAGCTAGGGGAGGCCTCCTCGGGCTCAGACCCGGGAGTTCATTTATGAGTTTTTCAATGTATGGTTGAAATCACTACCGAGAGCTTTGCTCAGCGCAGACATACCATCGGCGAAGCACCTAGACGCAATGTCAATCGAACTGAGGCAGTTTATGCAGCTGAACAAGGGCAAATGCCGACGTCCCCGCCGCTGCCAACTCGTTGCAAGACAGTACTTCCGGGGGCTAGCGGGGCCTCTAAGCCTAGTCTGGGGTATTAACTGCGCGTTACTTTCTCATATCCCGAAAAGGCTCTCGCGATGTGGCTTCCCATGCTAGTTCGCGCTGGGGCCCCTTCTCCCGTCGGGTCCCTTCCCTGTGCTCCATGTAGTCCAGTAACAGAGCCATTCGTCATGTTGCTCCTATGAATTGATTGTCGGGGAAAGAGTTTTGGCCGAGTCTTGCAAATAAAAGTAGCTGCATGGGTTCTGTTGCCACGTTCTATAGGTTATCTGTAGACTTGTCTCAGACTTGGGTGTCTCCAAGAACAACACTTTTACACTTTGTCTCAGTACTATCCGATTGGGAAAGCAATAATATTACCGACGGACGACCGACTTGCTGGTAGATACCGTACTCCGGCACTAACCATGAGCTCCAACACAAATCAAGGCAACCCCGGCTATATCAGACCAAACTCTAATAAGTGCCTTCCATACTTGTGCAGCTATGGAAAAGCGACCTGACTATTTCAGAATAGTGCTCAATGAATTCCTGCGCCGATAAATACGTCGTATCTCCCCGCATGTTTACCCGTAGCCATTTATTTAGCGTTGTCTCTTTTTTGTCTCCTTTTTTCGAGGACAAAACTGACCATGAAGCTGTCTATCCTCTCGTCCATCACTTTCGGCGTGGCTTCGGTCATGGCCGGGTCTGCTTCCGTCTGCCCCAGCGACAACACTCATACCACGGGAGCAGCCCTGCAAAGCATTGTCGACTACAAAAAAGGCGACCACCAGCTCATGGCCGGCTACTTCCGATCCTGGCGCGACAAAGCTAGCTCCACGGCCAACCAGGTTTCCATGCTCGATTTGCCAGACTGTCTTGACATTGCCTTTGTTTTCCCCGAGGGTGACGAGCCCGCTGCCTTTTGGACCGCCCTCAAAGACACCTACGTCCCCGCTCTGCACAAGCGCGGCACCAAGGTCGTCAGGAGCGTGGGCATTGCCCAGCTCATCAACAGCACCTGGGCAAATACGCCTGCTGGGTGGCAGGGCCTCGCCGACGACCTGCTGAAAAGAGCCGACGATTACGGGCTGGACGGCTTGGACATTGACGTTGAGCAGAATCTCAGCGACGCTCAGCTTCAGCAAGCCACGGGCGTTTTCAACGCGCTTTCCAAGAAGCTCGGCCCAAAGTCCGGCACCGGGAAGCTGCTCATCTTTGACACCAACATGGATGGCAGCCAGCCGCTGTGGCGGAATGTATACTCTACCGTCAGCTATGTCCTGATCCAGTCCTATGGTCGCAGCCCCAGTGGCTTGCAAAACACCTACAACTCGTTCAAAAGCTACATTTCTAGCAAGCAATACCTCATTGGCTTTTCCTTCTATGAGGAGAATGGCGCCAACTGGGGAGACACGACCTCTCCCATAACCTCTAGCCGTGCTTGGCAGTACGCCAAGTGGCAGCCTTCCGGCGCGACCAAGGGCGGCATCTTCTCATACGCTATTGACCGTGACGGAGTTCCCATTGGCGACGATAAACTTCAGCCGACTGACTTCACCTGGACGCGGAAGCTAATTTCGGCCATGAATCCGTGATTTAGCTACATTCCAAGGGCCTGCGGTTGTATCTATCTCGAGTAGCCTTATAAATTCTGAATACAGCGTGCAAAATGCCATTGTTTCTATGTATCATTCTGGGCTGCTGTAAATCTTCCAAAGCACGGTTGGTAATAGAGGAAGTGACCGACTTTTACCACACCATAAGTAGCGCAGCTTGATCTTCATCTCCCAATGCAATGATATAGCCGAAACCGCATGACGCTTACCAATGGTCACACTGTCATGTCTTTTCTATTTTGTTAGAAACCGAAAAGATTGTACACTTGCCTGCAGTGACAGTGAGTGAGGCTAGATCTGGGCTGTAGTTCGTCCGTGATATAGGACACGATAAAATGGAAGACGAGTGCTGTCCCCGGATATAGAAAGCCTTGATGCTCAAGTCTGAAACTACCAAGCACCCACCCGTCTAGCATCTCGCAGGGACTACCGGGCCGACACCTATTTATGGTCACCTTTACCATAAAAGTGTTGGGTCATTGTTGTCAGTCTTAGGCTGCAGGCCCAAAGGAGCCCTAGTTGCCTTCACCAGTACATGACGTGGACAAGCAAAGTAACACTGACTTCTCACCTCTATCCTCAACTTGAGATAGTCATCGACGGCGTAGCATACCATTATGATGATATCACACCACCAGGGAGTTATACTGCCCGCGATTCTGCTAAAGGGCGTGCCAAATAAAATATAAACGTTATTTACTATCCTTTCTTCACTTGTTAGTGCTATACAAGCCAAGTTAGACTACTACCTGACCAAAATTGACACTGTCCATTGAATGTGCATTCCAGTGCATTGATTGCAAAGCTATATGTTGTGTGCTAACTGTAGCCTAGTGATTGACAAAAAGAGGCTTCTTCAGGAGTATACATAGTTTGCAGTGACATGTAGTTCGACATGTTTACTTCTTGCCAATCACCAAGTCCATGGTATACACTTTATCCACAGGAGTGGAGAGGCAGCTGAGCTCGAAGTTCCTGCCTTCCGCGTTTTTCACCGAGTACTTGTCCCGCTGCGCCTCTCTGGCCTTGACCCTCGCCTGGTCTTGGTTATTGTAGTACTCGGGCAAAATCGAAACGCATGTCATGTCGTCCTTGAGGTTGGTGACAATGTCGACCCATGGCTTGTAGTTGTGCACGCCACAAGCGACCACAAAGGCCTCGTTGCCGTTCTCAGTCTTGAAGCGGAGCATGCCAGAAGTACCACTTCCACCCATGGTAAGTGTCATTCCGCCGCGGTTGAATCCCCAAGTGCCGCCATTGGCGTACTTCCAGACGCCCTGCTCAACTTGGTAGAAGAAGGTCTTCGTGTCGGACTGGAAAACGCGAACTTTAATAGTGTACGACATGGTCGAGAGCTGAGGGGGGGAAAGCTTTATGTGCTTGAAGTGATGTTGTAGTAAGTATATGTGTAGAGTAGTGGTTGCGTGGCGAGTCCTACACAGCCAGAGCTGATTTCTGGGGGAACATCCCAGCTTTATAGACGACCAAGATTGTACACGCTGATAAATCAAACGCTTTGAAGCTTTCTCAACTCAATATGCATAGCTGCCCGACGGCGTACACACACCAATTGATGGTTCGGCAATCAAACAATCATCTTACGTATATGTTTCGAATATCACCGTCCATTGGATGGTGGATATACATTCTCTTCCGTCAACGTTGTCTGAGCACGAATGAATGCAGCTCTTGAGCTGCCAAGTCCTGCTATGCAGCCAATACGCTTATAATAATTCGATATGCACCTTCAGACGGAACTTTTGGGAGGAGGAAACGCATAAGGTGATTTCGTACGACACTTTGCATCCATACGTAGGGCGTTTTGCAAAGCTCACATGACAGATGGCCCTGGTTGGGAACTGCTTTAATATGCATAGCGGCATGTGAGCTATGCTGAAGAGGGGCTTTTTGAAAATCCCTTTGAGTTGGATCTTTAAACGAAAGCATATTATTATTATATCTTGATTAGTCGGCGGCCGGCTAGCCAAGGCATTCCACGAGTTATTATCCGTATTCAATCATTCGAGGAGCTTGCACTCCAATTGATCGCTATACACTATTCGTAACGTTTAAACAACAGTATTGTATATACCACCTATTCTTCTCTATAGAAGAAAGCGGCTTGCGTAAAGTTGAATGTCATGTGTGCGCGGAATTTGAAAAAAATGCCTTGTACAGGCTGTCGAACACACAATGATTATCGATCCAGGTGCAGAAAACCGTCACCTCGCTTTTTCGCTTTTCAACATTGTCGTGAGGAGATTTCCAGAGTGTCGCAGTGCAGGAAGGCACAAAGAGAACTATGTGGCGTTTATGTCGGCTTTTTTGTCATGAACTGCGAGCACCACAGTATCCCTCTGCACACTCATCTAACACAATGCCATGGTTTAAATATCTCCGTGACGTAGGGTCACAAACAAGCCATGAATACTGAAAGTGGCTGGCTGCAAGTCATTCAAATGGTCAACTGTAGGCGAGATACGGTTTTCTTCCCGAACGAAAAGAGTCGCAGTCGTACTCTACGAGCGGGAGAACATGTGCAGTTGGGAGAACTGTTGCGTGGGACCGAACGGCCGAGACCCTGCATTTCCTACACGTTACTACACACACAACGACGTCTGAGATGGTGGTGGCTGTCAAGCCTGAAGGATGTCGTGATGCAGCTACAAGACTGGTGGTCAGACAAGGTGTGTGGATACTGCGGGATAAATACGATTCCTGCTGGCATTAGAGCATCACAGCTCTCCCCAATAACCATAACGGTCTATCGATATAGGCATAAATTTTCGCCGAGGGCGGGTTGTTGTCCCACTCCGCCCGGCTAGGGGATTTCTCAAGTGACAAGCCGGCACCTCCGGGTCACTGACCGGTAGTTACCCGTCTCTAGCGTCCAGTCCGGCACAGTATGCCTAGTTGAATATAGTAGTTACAAAGTGCTAGCCGCCTGACCAGAAAATATACAATGCTATTTAGCCGTCGAGGTACTGTTTGACACCGATACTACCATGACGACCCGTGTGACAAGAGACATTGCCGGCAGCCAGCGGCTTCTGGGGCCGTTCTCCGCCTAACCTGGGGTCGCAGCAGTTGTTGCTAGTATTCAAGCCCTGTTACACCACTGTAGTCTGCTTTCCACTAGTTAGCGTTCGGGAGCAATAGCACGCCTGGAAGCTAGAGGAGAAGGGTAAGGCTGCCAAAGCGATGGTTACATAATATCATCGCTCGATTAGTCTTTTCTCATTTCCAACGTGTCCTTCATGCGAAGCCAACTATTCTTGTGCAGAGAACGGTTATCACCGGTACTCCTCCAGTCCCTTTCATCCGACGCCACAGTCTGGAGCTCCGAGAAACTGCCATCAGAGTAGGCCGCAGGCTTGAACTTGGCTTGGTGCCTCAGTGAGGTGTCATGCAGTCGGTTCCGGTCTATTGACAGCTGCGTGCTGTCGTGGAACCATTAAGGTGCACCACTGGGTATCAATAGTTGGATGGAACGCCTTTTCATATAGCCTGCTTCATCATGCAGCCACGGTCGGGATAGCAGGATAGATAGCACACGGGTTGCCTGTCCTGCACAGACTCTTGCCAAGCTACAGACGCGTCTCGAAAATCTTGACGCATTAGTGCCATACTATTTCCAATGGTTTTGATATAATCAGAAAATGTTAGGCATTCACGGCTCTTGGCCCTCCCCCACTACGTGTAGTAGGTGCTGATCGCCGTAGTAAGCCCGCTATTGTCACGAGCGACATGCAAGATCGGAACAGCTTCAAAACAAGACAATGAGCGGAAAAGGTTTATCTTGCGAGTAAGAATTCAAAGGATAATCCCATACCGCCCCTAATTGACTTTTTCCTAGCCTCGTGACATTACGCGCGGTCTTTCTCCAGGTTCTTTGCTCGGCCTTTGGCTCTTTTTCCCTTTACATCTTCCCTTCGTCGCCTTCGCTTCCCACGCTAGATCTACCAGCAGTTGGGCACCCTGCCTTTCTAGGATATTAGTACGTTTATAGTCTTTTATTCTATACTTATGACTGGATTTTTTGTATATAAATATGGTATTATTCGAGGTATTTTTACGGCTTCCCTAATTTTCCCTAGTAAGGGCTTTGCTATCAAGATATAAATTTCTTACGAGTGTGTTGAAGACTTTAATTTTCTCTACTCTTCGTAAACCAATTTGCATCAATTTAACACTGTGTCTCCTAGAAGTTTTAGATGATTACGAAATTTCTCGTTATTTTATAATCTTAGTTTAGAACTTGTATGTCAAATCTGTTCAATTTTTTTTTTACTATGTAAATTTCTACATGTACGTCTGCTAGCGGTTTCAAATACTTGAAACACCGCTATTAGCCTTCTCCATGTCACTGTATTAACGCAGAGCTGTCTTTGTGCAAAATGTTTTCTTTCATTTGTTCCTTGTATCTCTTAAATAAAAACTTCTGTAGGTACGCATTCAAAAATGGTCATGGTTACGATTCGCTTATCAAGATAACAGTAGAGGGATATATTACCATGCCTAGGGATCATTTAAACTACCGTACTCCCAAGACGGGGGCTCCAGGCCCGAAAATTTCGTACAAGAAAGGAAAGTGAATGCATTTTATAGACGGCTCGCAATCGCGGGCTCGGGGTTCTCCGTCGCGTATGCAACAGTCTTGAGCTTGTTGATGGACTTCTCCAGGGACGCTTGCTCGTCTTCGTCAAGAATAATGTCCAATGACTTGACAATGCCGCGACGTCCGACAATGGTAGGCTTGCTGAAGCACATGCCATAGTCGTTGTGGTAGTGGCTGAGGGGGAGCACGTGTCGCTCGTCGAGAAGGATGGATGTGCAAATGTTGGAGATGACGGCGCCAATGCCGAAAGAGGTCTCTCCCTTGACCTTGTTGAGCCTGTCCGCCTTGAATCTGACAAACTCGGCAATCTCGTGCTTTTCTTCAATATCAAGAGGAAGGACCTGGTCGACGGGGATGCCCCCAATGGCCATGTTGGACCAGGCAATGGTCTGGGAGTCGCCGTGCTCACCGACAACGTAGGCGTGAACAGCGCGGGGAGCGACATTGGCGCGCTGAGCAATGGTATCCTTGAGGCGGGTCGTGTCGAGAATGGTGCCGCTGCCAAAGACCTGGTTGGCAGGAAGGCCAGAGTACTTGACGGCAAAGTATGTCATGATGTCGACGGGGTTGGTAACCATGATGAGGATGGCATCCTCCTTGAAGGGGGACATCTTCTCGAAACCCCCACGGATGACGCCGAGGTTGCGCTGCAGTAGGGAGAGACGAGATTCTCCGGCTTTTTGGTTGGTGCCGGCTGTGAAGACAATGATGTCGCACTGACCGCATTCCTTCCAGGTACCTGGACGAACGCGGGGTGAGATTCCAAAGCTTGTGGAATCACGGAGATCTTGAACTTGGGCATCTTGGAAGTCCTCCTTGAGATCCAGAATGAGGACCTCGCTGGCGATTTGCTTGTGAATGATGGAATAGGCAACGGCGGCGCCGACCTTGCCAATGCCAATGATGGCGATTCTGGGACCTCGGAAGTCAGACATGATGTGTGTGAATGAGGCTTTGGACGAGATGAAAAAAAGGTTATACAGAGGTGCTAGTTGTTGGGTAGAAAGCACGGGGGGCACAATGGTTGAAATAGTATGTCAAACCAGCACAAAATGTATTACATGAAAGATTGTGTGCTAGTTCTGACACTGATAGGTATCATATCATCCGCGGCAGCACAACGCGATATTACATACAAACAGCGGGTCTAATGCTTACCTTCCATGCTCTTGGCATTACGAGTGGGTATGATAATGTGCATAAAGGACTGGAGAGGCTGGGCCGCTGTCTAATTGATCCGGGACTTATTATCTCTTGGCGTGGAGATTGGTCCGGCGCGGGAGAATACTGAACAATTCTGTTTGATGCCTTTTTCAGCCCGAGAAATGTACAATTTCAGAGCCAGAAACTCAAACCCTTTACGGCTAATGTAGATGAGTTCAATGCCCGAGTAAAGTCAAAAACCCAGCACTTTTAGGAACCCAAGGCGCAAGGGCATTCCCTTAGCTAAGCCTGCGCCAGGGTAAGGTGTCTATTCGCCACCATGCGGCAAGGTAAACCTCCTTTTTTTTTCCGTGTCCATTTAGGCATCATTGTTACATTAAGGGTGCTTGACTGCAGGAGTTGGATGCATCAGACCATTCTGTTTGATTTCTCATCACTATTGACGTCTCAAAGGTCCGAGATTAACCCAGCGACACGCAGCGCTTACACGCCAATACAGTCAGACTTAGTACAGAGCCCCATAACGGAACATGCACCCCACGTCATCTTGACAAACGGTTCGTCTTGGCCTGCCAAGTATTAGGTAAGAGGTCAGCGCGGCGAACTGTGATAAGCGACCTGGCCTCTAAAATGCTTAATTATAAGGGTAAGGCTGTATCACCACCCGTTTTGCCCTTGCCTGCTGCATATACAGTTTTGCTTGCGCAGAATTGCCATCCCGGCGGGAAAATGGCGGAGCTCCGGATGCCGCCATGGACGGTCGTGATTGGCTGCTTAGGGCCGGTGCCTTGCATCCGTCGGACAGGGTTCCCGGCCGCCATTGGCTGTTTCGTTCTTTTCGGGAAATGCCTGTGCCCGACGCTGTAGCCTGTTGTGACACAATTATTATTATAAAGCGGGATTCCCTGATCAACTCCGGATAAAACTCATGTAAGCCCTCACTTACCATGGTTGCCGCATTGGCCACAAAACATTGACAAGACAAAATCTAGCTATCATGCATTATTAGAATCCTTTGTAGATTTCATTCAACGACCAAACTTTGAAATTGAAAAATAGCTGGTCCTAGTGTCTTGTTGTAGCTCTGCATCAACTAACAACTGACTATTCTTGCCCGGGACATGGCGAGTATCGTCGAATAGTCTACGGATACGCGACACCAAGCACAGGACCTCAGGCCCTGCTTACAACCCTACCAGTACCACTGAGTTCTTCTCGATGCATGACAAGGGCGAGACATCAAAAATGATAGCTGTACGGACAGTGGAAGCAGGACCATTTCTGATTCGCCATGTGTATACAGGGTATCAAGACAGGCAAGCGTCTTAGCGGCTTCTGCCACACGATTGGTCTCACAGTCTTTTGTGGAATTGACCAACGCTTCGATCTTGCCGCTCGTGTACTAATAATACCAGTGTTCATGATACCCATCTGCGGCCAACTTTGTCTGCCCTTCCACCCTAGTCCGCGATCGACGGCGCAGCCCATCATCGCCATTAGCCCCGTTGCACGCGACACTCATGTTAGCCAAGGAATAATACTACGTTGGAGCCTAATAATGTGGCCATATATTACTGAATATTAATTTATAATAATTAATGATGATCGCCGCATCTTATTCATCACATCCACTGATTCCTCCCTTGTTCCACACTAATCCAATATCCACAAGCTGTGATGCGCATTCTTGCCGATTCCCCCGACGTGGCTGCTGGTGTTTCCGAGACGTTCCGGTCTAAAGTCCAGGGAGCCCCGCATATCCCAGCAACAGCATAATACTTCTTAGGCCTAGATAACGAGAATTCTTAAGTTCTTATTTCCTTATTTTAAATAAGCCTATAAGTATAAAAATAAAATTCTCTACTTATAATTCTCTACTTATAAACCTACTTATATTAAGTTATTTATAATATTATTATAATATTACTAATAACCTTAATTATTATAATTATATTATATATAAGTATTATTAGGTATATAGTTATATTTTATTAGGTATATAAGAGTATATTATAATTATTACTAAAGAAGAAAGTAGCTAAAATATATAAAGTATTTATAATTACCTATAAAGCTATTAGACTAGTTTATAATACTAATAAAAATATAGTCCCTTTAAGAGTATTATATATATATAAAGTATTTATTAATTTTTAATTAAGAGGTTTATATAATAAAATAAATATAATATTAATTAAAAGTTTAAATAATTAATAATATAATTATTTATTAAATTATTAAAGGTTTTATATTAAATAAAGATATTATTAAAAACTAAAAAAAACTATATAAAGCTTTTAATTTTAAAATAAATAATAAAAATTAAATATAAAAAAAATAAAAAAGTTATTTTTAAAAATTAAAAAAAAATATTATTTTTTTATATTAATTTTTATAAATAAACCTTAAAAATAATTAAAATTAACTAATATAATCTTTTTTATATAATAATAAAAAATAAATAATTATAAAATAATAATAAAACTTAAATAATAAATTCCTTTTTTTTCTTAACTTAAAAATAAATATTTAAACTTTAAATAATAAAAATAAAATAAAAATTCTTTTTTTAAACTTTAAATTATAATTAACTTATCTTTTTTTAATAAAAAACTTAAACTTTAATAAAACTAATAAATTAATTTAACTTTATATTAAAGCTTAATTTATTTTTTTTATAGTTTTTTCTTTAATAGTTTATTCTTTAGTAGTTTATTTAAGTATTTTTATATACTTAATAGCTTATTCTTTAATAATTTATAAGATTTATTTTTTATTAATAACTTTTAAATTAACTTAAGCTTTTAATTATATTACTTAAGTTCTAGCTAGTATTAAGTATAATATTTAATATATAATAATAGTTTTATTTAATTTTATATATTAATAATAACTAGTTTATTTAAAATAAAAGAGATTAAAGTTTCTTTAAAAGTAATAATATATAAGGCTTTTATTAACTATAAAGGTATTATACTTTCTCTTAATAGTTAAATAAGTCTAATAAATATAGTCTTTAATATTAATATTTTTTATTTATTTAGTTTAAGTATTAAAAAGTATTTATTATAAAGAAAAGTTTAATTACCTTAATTCTAAAATTAATATATATATTAAAAGTATATTAAAGAATTATAAATACTAAAGCTTAAGTTAGTTATATTATTAAATAATATTAGTTTATTTATATATATAAACTATTAAAGAATAATATTATTTTAATTTTTAATAATACTTAGAATTTAATTAGTTTTTTTAGTATTTTAGTTTATAATTATAATAACTTTAATTTCTTTTTTAAGCTCTTTTAAAATTATTACTCTTTAAGTAATTAAAGTATTTTTTAACTTATAAATTACTTAATCTTTTATAATAAAAGCTTATTAAAAAAATTATAAAATATTAAAAGACTTAAAATACTATTAATAAAATAACTAAGAAAAGATATTATTAAGTATTTAGTATTTTAGTAATTATAGATTTATTATTTAGTAGTTTTTTTAGCTTTAGTTTAAGAAGTTTTATTATTTTTAATTTAGTTAAAAGACTTTTAAAGTTAATAAGGTTTAAATAGTTTATTAACTTAAAACCTTATATACCTTAGCTAATATTTAGTATAGTTATAATAATTTACTTAAGATTTTAATATTACTTTTATTCTTTATAATTTAATATATTAGAGTTTAAAACTATAAGGCTCTTTTATTATAATTATCTTTAACTTAAAAGACTTATTATATTATTAACTTTATCTTTTAAAGGTATTTAAAGTATAAAGATTAGTAAGTATTTTTTATAACTATAATATTAAAGTATAATATATTTTTTATTCTTTAAAGGTAAATAAACTTTAATACTTAAAGGCTTTTAATAAATTTTAAATTTAATAAAAAACTAAATTACTATTCTTAACTATTTTTAAAAAATATATTAATCTAGTCTTTAAGAAACTTCTTATTTAGCTTATATAAAGTTAGATTATTAAATATAAACTACTTAATTAACTTTAAAAAGTAAAGTTTATTTAAGTTATTATTAATAAACTTAAGTTAATACGTTTTTAAGAGTACCTTCTTAATCTTTAACTTATTAACTAATATATAAAATAAAATATTTACTTAAAAATTCTTATTTATAACTTAAGTTATATATAATTTATTTTAGTTTATTTATTATAGTTTAAAGAGGTTTAGATTATAAAGCTTTATTATAAGAATTAACTTAAAATTATTTATTATTAGTTTTAATAACTTAATTAGTTTTTTATTTCTTTATCTAACTTTAATAAAATATTATTAATATAACTTTATAATAATAATATAATATTATAAAGTACTAAGTAATTATAAAACTATTTATTTCTTTAATTATTAACTTTTAAAATAAAAAATAATTATAATATTATTTTTTATTTTTTAAATAATAATTTAAAATATAATTAAAAAGAAAATACTTTTAACTTATTTACTTTTTAAGAGTATATAATAAAACTTAAAGTATAATATAAAATACTTTTTTTAAGTTCTTACTTTAATTTTAAAGTAATTTAGTATATAATTAAAGTTTTTATAAATATTTTAAAAAAAAGATTTTTTTAATTAAAAAGTAATATAGGTTTTTATTTTAATTATATAATTTTTAAGTAAAAAATAAGTAAATAATATATATAAGATTTAAGAATTAAAAGGTTAATTTATTTTTTTTAAGAAAATAATATAAATAATTATTACTTTTTTTTAATTTTAAAAGAAAATACTTTAATTATTTTAATAAAAATTAAAAAAGAAAAAAGAAATAATAATAAAAATAAAGTATTACTATTTATATAGAATTATTTTATTATTTATATAAATAATTTATATAGTAGATTTCTAAAGATACCTAGGTACCTTTATTTTTCTACCTATTTATTATAAAATATACTTACTACTACTACTACCTCCTCCTTATAGAGGCTCTTAACGCTTATAAATTTAATTAAAAACGTATTCTTATTAATCTTAAGAGTTATTACCCTTCTAAGCTTATAAAAGCTACTTTTTCTAGCCTATTTTACCTATTAGTAGTAGTAGTATTATATTTATATAAATAGTAAAATTAGTTTATATAAATAATAATACTCTAAAAATATTTATATAATAAAGTAAAAAATTAAAAATTAAATAAATACTTTTTAATATATAAAAAAAAAGAGAATAAATATAATAAAATAATAAATTATAAATTAAATTATAAAAAATAATAAAATAATAAAAAGAAAATATATAAAAATAAGTTTTTTATTTAATTAATAAAAATAAAAAAAGTCTTAAAAATATTAAGATAATAATAAATATAAAAGTAATAACTTTTAAAGCTAAGATTAGGAGTTTTAAGTTATAAAGATAAAATATAAAGAGCTTAAAAAAATAAAAAAGGAAAGAGAGAGAAAAAAGAAAAATAAAGAATATAGTTTATATAAGTAATATAATTAATAATTATTTTAATAAATTAAAATATATAAGGCTATTAGTTTATATTAATAAATAATTTATTATAATAAATATATATAATATTATAATATATTTTTATAATTTAAATAGTTAATATATATTTTTTTTATATTTTTACTTTTTTAGTAATTTCTTTTTTTTTCTTTTTTTTTCTTTTTATTCTTTTACTTAACTATTTAATTAAGTCTCCTTATATTTTTAATTACCTTAATATCGCCTTATTTAATTATACTTTAAGTCTTATAATTAAGTTTAAAGTTTTTAAGATATTTAATTAAAAGCTTTTTAATATTTATACTCTTTTTAATACTATACTTAATATAAAAAGCTTTAACTAATACTATTATTTATAATAAATAATAAATAGTTAATATTACTTTAATAAACTTTAAGTCTTTTATATAAGTATTTTATAACTTTTATTTTCCTATATAATTAATAATCTAAACTATATATAACTTTATTTTTTTTATTATTAAAAATAAAGGCTATAATATATATAATATTCTTTTTTACTTTAAACTTATATTTAGCTTAACTATTTTAAAAGAATAGAAGTTAATAATATAATTTTAAAAGTAATTTTATTTAATTAATTAAGTATTTTAAACTATAATTACTAAATATACTCTTCTTTTTAAGGTATAAAGTATATATCTTTTTATTAAAACTAAAACTCTTTTAAGCCTTATTTTTAATATAATATTTAATTATATTAATAAATAAAAGGTATTTTTAATATAAATATATAATTATTAAAACCTTTAATTTTTTATTTATTACTTAATTACCTTTATATTAAATATTATCTTAAGTAATTCTTATATTTTATACCTTTTTTAAAATTATATCTTTATTTTTAGTATTTTTAGTAAATTATATAAAAACTATATTTAATAAACTATAAGTTATTAATATAATTAATAATTATTCTTTAAATACTAAAAGCCTTTAAAGAATTTAAAAGATAAAGAATATAATTTATATAAAAATTAGGTTATTAGTATTTAGCTAATTTCTCTTTATTTTATTTAACTAAACTAATAATTTATTCTTTAATAGTATTATTAGCTATTTTTAGAGATTACTAATAAACTAAAACTTATTTAATAATAAAAAAGTCTTTTTTTAATAAGTTAAATATAATCTCTTATAAATTAGAAAATTAAAATAAAATATAAAAAACTAGTTATTTTATTTATAATTAAGGCTTTTTATTATATATTTTCTTTTAATAATAATAATTAATACTTTTATTTTTATTTTTTTATTTTATTATTATCCTCTTTATAAGTTTCTTTATAAAAACTAAAAACTTATAATTTAGAGTATAGTTTTATACTAATTAATATCTTTACTTTATATTATAAGTATATTTATAATAAATCCTCTTTACTTAAAGCTAGCTTTTTATAGCTTTTTTTTAGCCTTTTATATTATAAATTATAATTTTATAATTTATTATTTTATAATTTATTTAAATTAATAGCTTTATTATTATTATTTAAGATATATTTATTATTTTTATTATTATTTTTAAAGTTATTTTTTAAAAGATAAATTAAGTTATTATTCTTCTTATAAAACTACTATTTTATTTTATCTTTTTAAAATATTTTTAGTTAATTAGTAATATATATTTTAAATAAATTAATTCTATTTTAAATTATAAAATAATATATTTTTATCTTATTATTATATTTTATTACTTTATAAAAACCTTATTAATATAATTTTACTTTTATATTTTAAAATAAATTATTATTTTAAACTATATTATATATTAAAATTAATATTTTTACTAGTATTAAACCTTTTTATAATTAGAATTTATTTTATTAGTTTATTTAAGTTATTAATTACTTTTAAAACCTAAAAATATTTTAATATATAATCTTAATATCTTTATAATACTTTAGGAGAACCTTTATTTAAGCTTTAAATAAAGAATATTAGTCTTAAATATTATCTTAAATTATTAGTCTTTAAGTTAAAACTATAGACTTTATTAGTAAAATTAAGTATTAACTAAATAGTAATTAGTAAGGAGATCTTTTATATAATACTTATATTAATATCTAGTTTATAAGTAAAATTATATTAAGTAGGTATTATTAAACTATTATACTAAGCCTAATTATCTTTATTATAATAGAAATTATAGTAATTACTAATAAATATATAGAAGTAAGAGTATTAGTAGAAAATATAGAAGAAAGAGATTATATTATTAACCTTATTATTCTATTTTCTAGCTAAGGAAATTATTATTATTTATAAAAAAAAAGAAATATAATATTACTTAAAAAAAACTCTACTTATTCTAGAATTCCTCTTTTATATATTATAAAGTAAGGTATTTACTAATATTACTATTTTATAAGTTTTAATAGCTTTTTAGTATTATTTTAAGTATTTTAATAGTTTTAACTATACTACTAGTATTAGTAACTTATAAAGAGTCCCTATAGAAGCCCTACTTTTAATAGAAATTATACTATAATACCTTATTTTTATTATTTTATTTACTTTTAAATTATATTTTTAAATTATTATATACTTATAACCTTTATTATATAATATAACTAAAAATTCTCCTTTAAACTTTAATCTACTATTAATAATAGTCTTTATAAATATACTATACTTACCTAATAGTTTCTTAATAAATCTAAATATAGTAACTAAATTATAACTTTTAACTAGTATTACTTTTACTTAGTTACTAAAATTATATTTAGTTTTTATAAGAAACTTTTATCTTTAATTATTAAGTATATATTATAAATTAAAATATACTTTTTTTATAAGTCTTATAAGCTTTATATATTATATAGTCTTTTTTTTTATATATAACTATTTACTTTTAATAAGCTTTATAAGTTTAAATAATAGTTTATATATTTTTATTTATTTTTAACTAAAAGTATTAAACTTTAATTTATTTATTTATAATTTAAGATTTTTTATATTTAAAAAACTTATAAACCTCTTTAATTATTATTTTTTTAACTTTTAAATTATTAACTAATAAAAATAGTTTAAGCTTTTTTAGAACTTTTTAATATAAACTTCTTTTATAAAAAATATACTAATTTATATTATTTTTAAATTTATATCTTTAATTAAAATTCTTTTTTTAAATACTAAACTATTATTAAAAATATTATTATTAATTAACTTTTATTATTATACTTTAATTTAAAAAGTAAAAGATTATTATATATAGAATTTAATATTATACTACTTAACTTATATTATTAATAATAAATATAAGAAAATTATAAAAAGATAAAGAATTAATTATAATTTAAAAATAATATTATAAATATATAAAAATAGTTAAGTTAACTATTATAATTATTATTAAAAGAGAAAGTAGTTAAAATATATAAAGTATCTACTATTACTTATAAGACTATTAAACTAGTTTATAATACTAATAAAAGTATAGTCCTTTTAAAAGTATTATATATATATAAAGTATTTATTAACTCTTAATTAGGAGATTTATAAAATTAAAAAAATATAATATTAAATAAGGGCTTAAGTAATTAATAATATTATTACTTATTAAGTTATTAAAGGTTTTATATTAAGTAAAGATATTATTAGAGATTAAGGAAAACTATATAAGGCTCCTAATTATAAGGTAAATAATAAAAATTAGATATAAAAAAAGTAAAAAGGTTATTATTAAAAACTATAGAAGAATATTATCCTTTTATACTAATCCTCATAGGTAAACCCTAGAGGTAGTTAAATTTGACTAATATATTATTTATTTAGGTAATTTTATCTTTATTTATAATAAATCCTAGGAGTTAAATAAATAAGTAAGTAATAAATAACTTCTTAGGGGATATATATAGCCTTTTCTCTATTACTATTTATAGAAATATTTTAAGGTACTTAAGGTAATCTTCTTATATTTTTAATAAGATAAAGATATTATTAATAAAAACCTAAATAAAGTAATTATATTATTAAAAAAGATTATCTATAAATTACTATATATATACTAGTATATTATAAAATCTTATTAATATAATATTAAAAACCTTTAGTCTTTATTTAAAAATAATAACTATATAATTTTTATATAATAAGTATATACTAAATTAAAAGTAAAAGCTCTTTTTATTAAATATAAAGTAGAATCTATTATCTTAGATACTACTTATAATAGTACCTTAGTTTAGTAATAGGTAAATATCTAATATTATTATTTTATTAAGTAATTAAAGGTTAATAATAATCCTTTTTTTCTTTTTATTATTTATAGTATATTAAATAATAAAAGCTAAATATATAATTAATATTAGTTTTATTATTAGCTCTAATTTCCCTTATATAATTAGCTTATTATAGTATTTATCTAATACTTTATAGTCTTTAATACCTAGGGGATAGGGTCTAATACTATATTTCTAGTTTTATTATTCTTTAATTAGGTTAATTTATATTTTCTAATTATCCTCTATTATAATAAAGCCTTTATTATAATAAATATTATATTTATCTATTATCTAATAAAGTACTCTAATAAATATTAGGTTAATATTAGTAATATATACCTTAAATTTATTTATAATATATAAAATATTAGTTAATTAAGATATATTATAGTTTAAGGTACTTATATTAATATTAAGAATATCTAAAGTCTAGTTATTTTTTTCTTATTATATTATCTTCTTAATTAAGTCTTTTATTATTAGATCTATTATAAAGTATATTAAATTTAATATATTATAAGTATTTTTCTTATAACTTATATAAAATATATATTTATTATCTAAGTATTCCTCTAAATAGCCTAATAAAGTATACTTAGGTATATAAAGGTCTTATAGGCTTTAGTTATATATTATAATATATTTAAGGGTTTTTATATTAATTATAATATTATAAATACCTTAATAAATAATAATAAAATAAAATATAAAAGATTCTTATATATATTTTATTATTATTAAATCTTTTTATAATATTACTATTAATACTTATTATTTTACCTTAACTATTATATTCTCCTTAATATTTATTATATATTAGAATTACTTTATTTTCT
Organism: Beauveria asiatica; assembly: GCA_038367545.1. Lineage (NCBI taxonomy): Eukaryota > Fungi > Ascomycota > Sordariomycetes > Hypocreales > Cordycipitaceae > Beauveria > Beauveria asiatica. Next base: position 5,657 of record JAAHCF010000183.1, on the reverse strand, counting down.
TTTTTTAAAAGATATAAGTTTATAGCTTTATATTTTATATACTTTTTAAAGTAACTTTCTTTTATATAAAGTTAATTTTAGTATTATAATTATAAAAAAATAAATTTCTTAATAATAGTTAAGGGCTAAGCCCTTTAATTATATTAGTTATTATTATAATATATATTAGAATATTTTTTTTAGGGATTTTTATATTTATATAAAAGTTAAAAGTAGTTACTTTAATAATATTAAACCTTAATAATATACCTTTAATAGGCTTTAGTATTTTATTATAAAACTTTAAGGTATTTTTATTCTTTAAGAGCTATACTTTATTAACTAAGGTATTAAAAGTACTTATATTAAAGTAAATTTTAAAGTATAGTTTATTTAGTATAAAGTATATTAGGCTTTTTATATATATTATAATATATTTTTTATAAATAGTAAAAGTATTTAGTTTAATAATTACTTTAATTATTAAAATATTACTTTTCTTTTTATTTTAATCTATTATAATATAAGTATATTCTTTATTATTAAAAATATTTCCTCTTTTAGAAAAAGTAAACTACTTTAGCTTTAATAATATTATTTTATTAAAGAAATTTACTTTACTTTTATTAAATTTAACTTCTTATTTTATAAGTTTATTATTATTTAAAATATAACTATAACCTTAAGTATATAAGTTCTTATATTATACTTTTAGGTTATTTTTACTTAAGTTAATTATATAGTATTTACTTTTTATATAAGTCTTTTTTTATATTTATTATTAAAATTACTTTTTTACTTTTATATTTATTTATTTAAGGCTTTTTCTTATTTTATAAATATTAATAAAAGGCTTATTATTCTCTTAAGGGGATTCTTATTATATATATAAGTTTAATTAATAGCCCTTAAGAATACTTTTATTATACTTATATTAGTTTAGTTAGAATAATTATAAGTTTTATAAGTTCTAATAATAAGAAAATAATATTTTATATTAAAATATTAAATCTAATTACTAAAAGGGGTATTAGTCTTATTAATTATAGCCTCTTTTATTATTATTATATATATAAATAACTTTTTCCTCTAATTTATCTAATTTATTATTACTTTTTTTTATTATATATACCTTATAATACTCTAAAGATAATTATATTTTATAACTTTATATTTTTAGTACTTCCTTAAAAATAAGTTATTATTTCTTAACTTTATTTAAATAAGTTAATATATTTATTCTTAATATTAATACTTTATAAATAGTATATAATCTTAATAATAACTTTTAATAAAAATAAATAAAGTATTAATAACTTAAACTATTACCTAATATCTATATATATAGTTAGAATTTAGTATATAAAAAAGTAATTATAATATTTTTTTTATTAAACTTATTAAAATATAGATTATATTATTTATTTATTCTTAGGCCTTTATTAGCTAAATATTATATTTAACTCTAAAAGTATTAAAAAAAGTATTCTTATTTTACTAATAGTCTTTTTTTTCTTATTCTATTAGTTATATTTTATATTATAGTTTTATATCCCCTTTAAGTAATTATTATAAGGAGGTTCTAATTATATAAGTATTAAATATATTATTATTAAGATTAGTTTTTACTATTTATATTTAAGTATTAAGTTCTTAGATAATAATATATTTTTTTATATAATTATTAGATCTTTTTATATATTTATTATTTAAGGCTTATAACTAAAATTATTAAACTATTAGAATATTTATTATAATATATAAGGTAAAATATTTAGTATTTAAAATTAGTATTAAAGAAAGTTTCTTTATAGTTAGGTTATTTTCTTAGTATTATTTAAAGTATTATTTACTATAATAATCCCTTTTTTTTATTATTTAAACTACTTATTATTTTAATAAATACCTTTATTATTTTAATAAATACCTTTATTATTATATTTATTATTATATTTTATAATTATTTTAATATAATATTTAATTAACTTATTATTTTATTAAAAGCCTTTATACTCTTAATATATTACTTTAATAGTACTTTTATTATTATATTTTATAGTTATTCTAATATAATATTTAATTAGCTTATTATTTTATTAAAAGCCTCTATACTTTTAGTATTTTACTTTAATAGTACTTTTATTACTTAACTACTTTTATTTATTTATTTTAAGATTTTAATAAGTAGTTAGTTAGTAGTCTTAATAATTTTATCTTTTATAAGGGAGATTCTTTATTTTTCTTAAAATCTTAATATACTTATTTCTTTTATTATTACTTATAGGTTTAATATTATTAGAATTATCTTTTTCTTAAGTAAAAGAGATATAAATATTAAGGCTAGACTTACTAATAAGTCTAATAAAATTATCTTTAAGTTTAATTTTTTTAAAAAATATAATAATACTTTATATTTTTCTTTTTTTATTATTAGTATTTTATCTTTTTTTAGTTTTATTAAGGTCTTTATTATATCCCCTTTTACTATTTAAATATAATTTTATACTTATTTTTAAATAATTCTAATATTCTTAAAAATAACTTAATTTTATATTAATTATTTATAAAAATTACTTAATTTATTTTTTAATAAACTAATTTTACTTTTATTATTAGTAATTCTTTTTATTAATAATAATAGTTTTTTAAAGGTTTTTATATTATTAAAAATTACCTAATTAAGGGGTAATTCTTTATTTTATTAAATAAATTTATAAAATTTAGTAATTTTATAAAAATTTATATAAGTTATAATAGGTTTTAAAAATTCTTTTTTCTTAAAAGAGTTTTTTAATATAATTCTTTTTAAACTTAAATAATTATTTATCTCTTAATAAATTTAATATATTTATAATTTATTTAAATATTTTTAAGTTTAATTATATATTTAAGGATTAAATTAATAGTTTAATTTTAATAATTATATAATTTATTTAAAGTAATTATTATTATTTATTAGACTTATTAGTTATTTAGATTTAATATCTAATATAATAGTATAAACTAATAACTTATTAGTATTAATAAGCTCTTTATTTAAGATTATATTAATAGTTAATAAGATTACTAGGCTATATATATTATAATATATTAATTAATACTCCTTAGTTATTTAAATCTATAAGTAACTTTTATAGTTATATATATAGTATATACCTATTAAGGGAACTAATAATAGTTATACTAGTAGTAATATAATAATAACCTTAGTTATAAAAGAATATATATAAAGAGGATAGTACTAAAAAGATAAAACTTATTATTATTATTAATTTACTTTAGCTAGACTTATTATTTATTTAGTATTTCTTTAGTTTATATATATAAGAAAAACTAAAGCTCTAAAAAGAAAACTTATATAACTTTAATTAACTATAGTTCTATATTAGTTTCTAGTAAAGGCTAATAAAACTCCTTTTCTTAATTAATAGGTATAAGTAAGTAGGCTTAAGATAGCCTAGTATATTTATATAAGTATAAGACTAAGGCTAGTTTATACCTACTTCTTTTAAGGTTCTTATAGGCTTTTATATAGCTATAAGGTAATATAAGGCTTTTAGTATAAAGTAGTATAAGGAACCTAAGTATAGTTAGGTATCTTAGGATTATATTAGTAATAAGATATTATACTTTTACTTTTATTCTTTTTATCTTTTTTTAGATTTTTTATATAAAAAACTATACTTTAAATTAAAATTAGTAAAATTATAACTATATATATATATACTATATATATATTTATTATTTTTCTTATTTTTCTTATATAACTTATAAATATTATATAAAATAATATATTCTTAAATATATAAGTTTTATTATAAAAGTATACTAATTAAAAAACTAATTACTATTTAATTATTTTTTAATTATTTTTTTTAACTAATTTCTTTAATTTAATTAATTTAGCTAATTTAATTAATTTAATTAGTAAGTTAAGAAAATAAATAGGCTTTAATTCTCTTTAATTTTAGCTTTTTTCTTTTTTCTTTTTTAATTATTTTAATTATATATTTCTTCTCCCTTTTCCTTAGCTATCTCTATATATATACTATATATATTTAAGCTAATTCTACTTAGTAAAATATAAGGCTAACTTTTTATAAGAATATTTATACCTCCTCTACTATTATAAGATAAATACTTTTAATCCTCTATTACTTTTACTTAAGTCTTAAGGCTAAGTTACTTTTAGTCTTTAATTATAACTATAATTATATCCTATTATAATAAGTTTATTCTTATCTTATTATAACCTTATTATATTTTCTAACTAGTCTTAGCTTATTACTTACTAATCTAGTTATAGTAAAACTACTACTCCCTTACCTAACGCTTATATTAAGCCCTATATAAAGCCCCCCTATAATAAGCCTTAAGTAGTCTTATATAAGTTCTACCTTAGCTATATAAGTACCTTTAATAATATAACTTATTATAACTAATAGGCTAATAAGTCCTTAATTCTTATTTAATTTTATTATATACTAATATTAATAATTAATATTTATTTTTATATTATATATATTAAAATAAAATAATATTACTTTATTATAAATTTACCTTAATTTTATTATAAGTTTATTATTAACTATTTATAAGTTATACTAATTATAATCTTTATTATTATTATTTTCTAATAATAGTATTTTAATAATATTAAGCTTAACTTAAAAATAGTATATATTTATATTAACTTTTAATATTTTAATTAAAAAATATATTATATTTACTTTAAAATTAAAAATAATTTTATTAAAAAACGTTAAGACTAAACTTACTTTATAAATAATATAAACCTATTAACTATTACTATTAATACCTTTATTATACTTATTATTATTATTTTATTTAGTAGCTATACTATTTTTATAATAGTTTTATTTAAAAGCTTATTCCTCTTAAATAAATCTATACTTAAAGACCTTTTAATAAAAGTCTATATTTAGTTATACTTATTATAGTTTATTATTAATACCTTAATAGCCTTATTAAAAGTGGGGCTCCTATAGGGACTCCTTATAAGCTACTAACGCTAGTAGTGTGGTTAAAACTACTAAAATAGCTAAAATAGTACTAAGAAGCTATTAAAACTAATAGGGTAGTAATATTAGCTAATACCCTACTTTATAGTGTGTGAAGGAGGGATTCTAGAATAAGTAGAGTTTTTTTTAAGTAATATTATGTCTCTTTTTCTCTATAAAAAATAATAGTTTTCCTAGCTAGAAGATAGAATAATAAGGTTAATAATATAATCTCTTTCTTCTACATCTTCTACTAGCACTCTCACTTCTATATGCCTATTAGTAATTACTATAAGCTTTATACTAATTAAGGGTTAAGGGGGAGGGAGAAGAAAAGGCTAAAGAAGATAAAGAAGAGAAGGAAATAACTTAGGCTTATAGTTATTAAAGACTTAAACTAAGTTTATTATAAAAAAAAGGTTTACTTATATTTAAATTTAAATTAAAATAAAATAAACTAAACTTATTAAAAATATATTATAAAATTATTTAAATTATATATAATTATTATTATTAAAATTATTTATTATATTTTAGTATTTTATTATATTTATTTTATAATATTTTTATTTTATATTTAGTTTATTTTTAATATATATATAAGTTAATTATTTTAAACTATATAATTAAGTATAAAAGAAATATTATATTTATCTT